>CAIGRK010184979.1:0-23256 GCA_903798315.1 Fraxinus greggii | reverse complement strand
AGTCGCTGCCTTATGAGTCATAATATATTAGTTGGGTTGGGTCAATCAATGAATTATGGATTAATGGGTTGGTGTAGAGTGTAATTGGACTTGGGCTTCTGAGTTGTGGATTGGGCTGCTCTTGGGTAAGTGTTAAGTGTTACGTAAAAAAACTAAAAAAAAAAATAAAATTGTGGGGTCATTTGACCTCATGTGGGTCCATCCCTATGAGCAAGAGATAGAAATTGATAACCAAAAATGTGTTTTAGCTCGAGATTTGAGGAGGTAGTGGAGCAATTTAAAGCTTCAGTAAAGTATACTAAGGATCTAGAGGCGTCTGTGGAGCAGCATAAATCATCATCCGATTATGCTAATGCCTTACATTCATATGGGGGAAAGCGATGGCGGAGTCCATCAAATTGACCAAGAAGTGGATATCTTCTGAGCACCCTTCTATCAATCATTCGGGTTTCAATATGGTTTTGGTTTAGCACAAAGGAAGAGATAGTGGAGCCCCTCAATCCAAGACATTCGAGCGCACATCGCGAGGTGGGAGCAAAAGGACTTTACATTTTTGTTGACATAGTCTTTTGTTAGAGATATTTCAGTACTTTCTACCGTTATTCATTTTTATCATTCAATTGTCTAGTGATTTCTCCTTGTCCCGGATGTGGACAGACAATCACACTTCATTTTGAGTATGGATACATTCTTATGAAACATTATAGTTACTTAATGTTTTTTTTTAATTTTGTAGTGTAGGCATAGCTTGGATATGTGTGGAAGTTAATTTGCCTATCCTAGTACAACTTTTCTAATTTGATCGAGTAGTGTTAGCAGGCATGACAACCAGCAGGGTTGTACCTAGGTACATGATGCCCAATTGTCAGCCATTAATCGACAGGAGTAGGTCGACATGCACGCGACGACTACAAGCCCGGGTACCGATTTCGATTATCATATTTCAATTGTTTCAATCCTTAACCAGTTTTTTGGTTTCGTTGCTTGTCGCCCTACCCCTTGGACTATGTCAAATTGCAGAATTGCTTAGGCTATTTTGAATTGTAGAGCCCCTTGAGCTATGTTGAATTGTGGAGCTTATTGAATTGTGTTTAATTGTAGATTCCCTTAAGCTATGTTGAATTGTATAGCACGGGGTATAGTGAACTAGGGTCTTAACCAACTTTTGGTTTTGATGTCTCTTCACCCGACCGTAGAGCGATTTTGAGCCAATCAACCCCTCTTTTTTTGTTGCTTACCACTATGTGTCGAGCAATCTAGGATTGTAGAGTATGAGATCTTGTGATTTGGAGTTTTAACCATTTTTTAGTTTTTGAAAACTCACTACCAGACCGTAGAGTGATTTTTGAGCTAGCCATTTTTAGGCTTCGTTGCTTACCACTATGTGTCGAGCGATTTAGGATTGTAGAGTACGAGGTATAGTGATTTTGAGTTTTAATCATTTTTGGTTTTACAAACTCACCACCAGACCGTAGAGTGATTTTGAGCTAACCAATTTTTTGACTTCGTTACTTATCACTATGTATCGAGCGATTTAGGATTGTAGAGTATGAGATCTAGTGATTTTGAAATTTAACCATTTTTTATTTTTGAAAACTCACCACCAGGCCGTAGCGCAATTTTTAGCTAACCAAATTTTTGGTTTCATAGCTTACTGCTATCCCCCCATGCAACTTCGAGGCATTGAATGAAGTTTGTAACCCTCGTTTAAACAAATCACAAATCAAATTCTCTTACTAACATTTAACTTACCTAGTTTTGGAGACTCAGTAGGTGATTCAGGACGTCCCAGCTAGGCCGGGCTTTCCTTAGCGCCCTCGTCATCTGCCCACTCAGGTCTTTCGTTAAATGATTACAATAGAGTGTGCCCGTAGTAGGCATTACATTATGGAAACTAATAAACATCCTAGTGACTATAATTACAATAAATATACTAGGAAAACTCATAAAATACCTTAACAACTATATTTACAAAGGACATCATATGATTTGAAATCCCTTCCTGCTAATCTACTGATAGTATTTTTTTAGATTATCGGTGTTCTATGACTTACCTAATATTTTTCCTTTCAAGTCCTTTAGACTATAAGCCCCATTTCTAGGTTGCGAATCACCTAATACGGTCTTTCCCAATTTGGCCCGAGCTTGGATGGAAGGTGCCCCTTGCTGCAGCCTCCCTTAATACGAGATCTCCGGGTAGAAAAACTCCTTGTCTCACCCTTCCATTAAAGTATTCGGAGGCCCTTTGCATGTAAACTGCCATCCTGATAGCTTGAAATGGTTATGAAATAAACCTCCGTGCCCTCCTGGTAGTGCAGGTGCTTCTGCTACTTTGACGAATGAATGATCGATTCTCATGCAACTCAATGATATTTTATGGTTAAGCATTGCATAGATCTCGTAATGGTAGATGACCTAGCATGCTAATGGTCGAAAGCCAGCATGGACGTAGAGGGCCTCGTTGAAGTAGATGGCCCAGCGTGAAAATAGAAGGCATCATAGTGATAAACAGCGGCCTAGCATGGGGTGCTCTATGTAGATTGTAGATTGAGTAGTCTTTTCCTTATTGGCCACAGTAAATAATTGTTGGTAACTTTAATATCAATATACAAATAGCACTATAATTAAAGACCAAGCTCAACAACCCCCAAAATTATGTACCCCAAAATTGAAATTTCCATAAGAGAAATAGAAAGAGATCTGAATAGAAATTTTTACCCACACCTAGCACATAGAGTGGCAAATCTACCAGATCGCATAGGCCAACACTTTTCCATTCAATTGACATTGATGACAATGAAGATGCCCCATAAACCCCATCCATGCACAACCTATAATCCATTTTCTTACAACTCAAAACCATCAAATTTAAAAAGAAAATAAAATGAAGTATTACAAGAGAAAAGTAAACTAATTTACTGGTAATAATTAATTCTTTGTGTTATACAAAACTCAAACTAAATATTACGGATTGATTGAAACTCGAAACCAATTACTAAGTTTATCTCCAAAGAACTACTGAGCACTAAGGTTTCCTAGATTGAAGGCTCAGAATATTGTATCCATTTGTATCAACACTATGAAACTCAGATTCACCAAGAACCCTTACTATTCTATGGACCAGAAGAGCTAAACATTACCAACAACAACAATGTCTCTTTTCACCAGATTTCACACAGAAACACACTCAAGAAACATATTCAAGAGTTCATCATAGAAGAAGATGAAGATGAAAAGAGAGAGCACGAAGACTCTAGAAAACCCTCAAGAAGAATGAAAAAATGTAGAATGAATGAAAACCATTTGAACATCAAAGATATCAATGCATCGAGATTGGGCAACAGTCAATCCAACGGTCTAGAGAAACTCACGCTTCTGGGAAAAGAAATGCAACCAAAGTTGCAATAGCCAAACTTGCTTATTATCAGACCGGGTATTGGGCTTGCTGAATGTATTGGGCAATAGCGATTGGACTAAAAAGCCATTTCATCATAGCCTATTGAGCTGTGCTTTACAATCTCCACCTTGATGCAGTGGTTTATCAGGCAACTTAATGAATTCTACAAGTTACTACTTGTTGGCCACAACTTCCATTGCCACATAGCACAAAGGTTAGGATTAGTACCTACATCAATCAGATTACCCAGTACAATGTTCAACATTTGCAAACAAGACTTAAACTTGGTTAGAGGCAATACCTTTGTACACATATCAGCATGATTAATTTAGGTAGCAATTTTCTCAAAAAGTAAAACATCTTTAAAGACAGTGTCTCTAATAAAATGTAACTTAACATCAATATGTTTAGTTCTTTCATGATAAACAAGATTTTTACACAAATGTATAGCACTTTAACCATCAGAATATAATACAATAGGATTAGACAACTCATTGATTTTAGACAACAAACCCTTAAGTCATAAAGCTTCTTTTATAGCCTCAGTTGATTCAGCTTCAGTAGTAGAAAAAGCTACAATAGGCCGCAGTTATGTCCAACACTTAAAAATCTTTTAGCCCCTATTTGATGTACATTAAAATGGAAAGAATGCCTTTTCTTGGTGATGTGATGGTGAATATGTGGTTGGAAAATAAGGAAAAGTTATTGATATGATGAAAAATATTATTTTATTGAAAAATGTGTGGTTAAAAATGAGTAGAAGAATGAGAATGAAAACTATAATGTAGTTCAAACAGGGTGTTAATCTCATTTATGATATATATGTTATGTCTAATTAGAAGCATATCATCCACATATAGGAGTATAAAAGCAGCAACAGCACTTGTATCATATCTTTTAAAATACAAACAATGATCAAATTCACTTCTAACAACACCAACAGAAAAAGCGAAAGTATCAAATCTTTTGTACCATTGTCTTGGAGATTGCTTTAAACCATACAAAGATCTTTTCAACAAATAAACATATTTAGCTCTAAATTTATCAATAAAACTAGGTGGTTGTTTCATATAAATTACTTCATCAAGACCACCATGTAAAAATGCAGTTTTACACCCATTTATTCAAGTTCAAGATTATAATGAGCAACAAGAGCTAACATAACTCCAATAGTAGTATACTTAATCACATGAGAGAAGGTTTCATTATAATCTATGCCTTTCATTTGTGTAAAACCTTTGGCAATTAGTCTAGCCTTAAATCTTATAGGCATTTTCTCAGTATTAGCCTCCTTAATACTAAAAATCCACTTGCAATCAACTAGGGATTTACTAGCAGGTTTAGGAACTAATGTCCGGTTCCATTTTTAATCAAGGAGTCCATTTCATCATTTATAGCAGTCTGCCAGTCCTTTGATTGCTGGCAGGAAATAGCCTCTTCACAAGATTTTGGCTCTCTAAAGACTAGGTCTTGATAAGAAAGTAAAACAAAAGACATGCAATTTTTATACCTAACATGCTCTCTTATATCTCTCCTAACTCTATCTGTTGTCAATTGATAATCACTTATATCACTCACTTGTTCTTCTAAATTTTCTTTAACCCCACCCTCTTCTCCAACATCTGAAAAATCAATATTTTTAGGTTCACATCAACCTATTCAGAATCAATAGATTCAGATGGCATACCAAGCTCCACCTGCAGCTTGGTTTTATCTCCTTCTTTCTCTTTAGGTGGTCTATTTGGCTCATTATCTTTCAAACAAGGCATGTTAATCTCATCAAAAGTAACATCCCTACTTGTGATGATCTTAAAACCACTAAACTCTACTCCAAAGTGTATAAACTTTAACCCCATTAGGATAACCCAAGAAAACACAATTATGGCCCCTAGATTCTAATTTTCCTATATTTTGATGAGAATAGGCTGCACATCCAAAAATTCTCAGATGTAAATAATCAATTACTATTCCAATTCATTGCTCTTCAGGTGTTTTATCACCTAGAGCACTTGTAGAGGTTCTATTAACAATGTAAGTGGCTATCATTAAGGCTTCTCCCCATAAGGTTTTAGTTACACCTAAACCAACCAGCATGCATCTCACCTGATCTAACAAAGTTCTATTCATCCTCTTAGCCATTCCATTCTGCTGAGGGGTATAAGGAGCTGTTTTATGTCTCCTAATCCCATTTTCAGTAGAAATTTGATCAAGCTCAACATTACAAAACTCAAGACCATTGTCAGTTTGAAGAGTCTTAATTTTCTTTCCTGTTTGGTTCTCTATTAACACTTTCCAAAATTTAAACTTCCCAAAGGTTTTAGATTTATATTTTAACAGGTAACCCAAACCTTCCTAGAATAGTCATCAATCAAGGAAAGAAAATATCTATTTCCTCCTTGAGAGATAGTGGATGAAGGCCCCCATAAATTAGAATGTATATATTCAAGAACATAGGTAGATTTATGCTTTCCAGTGTTAAAATGTAATCTATGTTGTTTCCGTAAAGTGCAGTTTTCACAAAAGGGAACTCTAGATATAGAGTCCTTCCCAAAAACTCCTTTCTTATGAAGGATATGTAGGCCTTTTTCACCTACATGAGCTAATATATTGTGCCACTTTAGAGTGGCATCAAGTTCAACATTGGAAGACTCTACCATGTAATCAATTACAACACTAGCCTTAAGTACATAAATCACATTTCTTTTTTAAACATCACAATTGATCTTCTCATCACCTTCAACAAGCCATCACCAACCTTACCTTGTAAACCTAAATCATCCAAGTTTCCGATTGAAATCAGGTTACCTTTCAATTCAGGAATATATATTACCCTTTCAAGAGTAAAGATATACCTAGTTTCAAATTTCAATGTCACATCTCCAATGCCTTCAAATCTACAAGCAATGTTGTTTCCCATGACAACCTCTCCATCATTAATCTTCCTAAAGGAGTTAAACTAACTCCTTTTAGGAGTCATGTCGAAGGTACAACCAGAATCCAAGATCCATTCTTGGATCTGATTTCCTTCATTAACAACATTGGCAGAATCACAATCAGATGATGGCTCAGACGCCACATAGACATCAACAGTATTAGAATCAGTAAGTTCAACTACATTCCCTTTTTCAATTCCTTTTCCTTTCTGTTCATTTTTTTATAACAATCTTTTATAAAGTGTCCAGTTTCCACACACCCATAGCATTTCTTATTTTTAATATTTGACTTAGACCTGCCCCTACTCTTAAACTTCTTTTTATTATTGTTTCTCTGATTATTAAACCCTTTCTGGTTTCCACTAAACCTGTTCTGGGTCCTTCTCCAAACAAACAGAGTCTTCGGCCCACCATTCCACTCCCTCTCGGACTTAAGTTTTCTCAAAGAATTTATAACTATCTCAGGTGTAAGGGTATCTCTACCATATTTTATGGCACCCTTAACCTCTCTATAGGTATCAGGAATGACATTTAATATCACAACGCCTTATACTCATCAAAGACTTTATCACCAGCATTGTTGATATCTTGAACCGTATTATTTACGGTATCAAGATTGTCTTCTATATCCTTAGAGGTGTCTAACCTAAAGCTAAAGAATCTCTCCAAAAGAAACAACTTATTGGGCAATGACTTAACTAGGTAAAGCTTTTCTAACTCATCCCACAATGCCTTAGCATTCTCTTGCTTTCCTACTTTCCTCAAGACTTGATCAGACAAATTCACAATAATAGAAGCATAGACAAGTTCATTAGCTTCATTTATCTGATCAGTTGTCATAGTTTCAGGAAAATTTTGTGTAGAGCCTTAGAAATCTTTTGCTGAACTTAAACCCATTTCATCTTTTGTTGCCAAATGGGAAAATCCCATTTTCCTTCAAAAAACCCAAATTCAAAAGTATTTGTCATATTTTATTATTCAGAAATAACATAAAGTATTCAAAACTTTAAAAAATCTACGGCAGCCGATACACTTAAAAAAATAGTGGATTGATATTCACAATAAAGAGAAAGGGAAATAGGTCATAGAGAATAAACATTAATAAAATATCACCGTTATTCTAAATTTACAAAAGAATTCAAAACAAATAACACAATTCAGAATCAAGAATGTAAAAAATCATAATTAGGTTGAACAATATGTCCAAAAACCATAATAAGGTGAACCAACTGCAGTTAACCCAAGAATGATCAAATTCACAGGGATTCCGTGAGACTCTTATTCTCAGGTCAAGGCACAATTTGATCAATAAGGGTGATTACACAAAAATGCACAGCAGAAATGAATATGAAGACACATGGGTAGGGAATTTCAGTGTTAGAAAATGCAAACCAAAGGGGTTGTCCAAGATCAACCACCAATAGACAAACCACGTTGCAATAGGAAGGATCGAAGGTCACAACAAAGGGGTAGTGTTCCACCAGGTAACCACAAAGGAGATCAAGAACCAAGGAAATCCCTATATATACAGTATCTAGTTTAAACAAAACCAGGAAATCACGAACACCAAACACCTCTCTCAGCCAAAACTCTTGGTCAGTACTTACAAACCCCAAATCGAAAGAAAACAAAAAACTAGGGTTTCCAGATTTTCAAGCAATTGAAGACTGAAAACTAGTTTTCCAGCCTCCAAAACTCGATCGAAGACTCCAAAATAGCCAAGAGAGGCTTTGATACCACCGTTATACAAAACTCAAACTAAATATTACAAATCGATTGAAACTCAAAACCCTATTACAAAGTTTATCTCCAAAAAACAATTGAACACCGAGGTTTCCCAGATCGAAGGTTCAGCATATTGTACTCGTCTGTATCAACACTATGAGACCCAGATTCACCCAGAACCCTCACGATTCACAGTAAACGTGTAGCTTCTTCTATGGACCAGAAGAGCTCGATGTTACCAACAACAACAACAACAACAATGTTTCTTTTCACTAGATTTCACATAGAAACAAACTCAAGAAACAGATTCAAGAGTTCCTCACAAAAGAAGATAAAGATGAAAAGAGAGAGCACGAAGACTCTAGAAAACCCTGAACAATGGAAAAATGTAGAATGAATGAAAACCATTCGAATGCCAAAGATATCAACGTATCGAGATTGGGCAACAGTCAATCCAATGGTCCAGAGAAACTCACGCTTCTAGGAAAAGAAATACAACCAAAGTTGCAATAGCTAAGCACGCTTATTACTGGACTGGGTATTGGGCTGGGTGATCTAGGCCTTTATTTTAGCTTAATGTATTGGGCAATAGCAATTGGGCTGAAAGCCATTTCATCATCGCCTATTGGGCTGGGCTAGCATCACATCCTTTACACTGTTCAAATATATTACTGATGTTGACTTCAATTAGGGTAGGTATGGTTGATTGGGAGGAGAGGGGGAGAGATTGGGGTGAATATGGTTGATTGGGAAGAGAGATCTGTCGAAGTGGGGGTGCGTATGGTGGATTGGGGAATTTGTGTATACAGAAAAAAATATTATTATTTATCATCTGATATTTGAATTGTTTTTGTAAATTTTTTAAATGTGAAATTATAAAGGTAAAGTATTGTAGTTGCGTATTTTTTTCCATAATTAATCCACAAAGTTCATACAATTAGTACTTAATTAATTTCCTCGATTTATCTTCCAATTTTCACATTTTGTGTTCGATCAATTAGGCTGTCAATTACAATGAAAATTTAACACGAATTGTTATCTCTATTCAATCAATAAAAAAATAATTTCAAATCCGTTTTGATTTATTCATTAATTATCTAATTATTTAATTTATATCAAATGTCGAGTGGCATATAGCAATATATTGTATATCGAGGAAATGCAAGTTATATGATAAGTTATGTGTTACAAAAAGATCCTAAATCCTCGATTAGCACGAAATTTAAGGCAATGTCTTACCATCTAAGAGTGAATTTGACAATTCAGCATCTCCACGTGATTCTTGGCACATGCTCAATTAATATTATTTTTGCAACTCTGAAAAAGTCACATAGGGATGTATATATATGGGATTGGATCCGACTATAGCCATGTCCAATCCCCGACCCATTTAATTTTTTTTTTCCTATATACAAATTTCATTGATTTAATCCTCGATTTGTCCCTTTCCATCATCGTGTAGAGATAATTCATTGACTCCATGGGCGGAGCCAGAAATATATGTTAG
Source organism: Fraxinus greggii (assembly GCA_903798315.1). NCBI lineage: Eukaryota > Viridiplantae > Streptophyta > Magnoliopsida > Lamiales > Oleaceae > Fraxinus > Fraxinus greggii. Next base: position 13,694 of record CAIGRK010184979.1, on the reverse strand, counting down.
TATGAATTGAAATTTATTTATTTTTTCCAATAAACTTATACCATAAAAAATACTTTATACCACACGCGATGTAGTTTAAAAAGTTAAATTCATGATACTCATAATGATGTGTCGGAATATATATTTAGACACTCGTAACAAAATTCTAACAAATATATTTTTATCTAATAAAATTAAATATATAGCACATTACTTATTTTGATAATAACATCCCGTTCATGGTCGAAATAAATAATTTTTTAACTCATAAGTATAAATAAGTAATATATGAAAAAATACATTAGCAGAAATTTAATTACTTTTAAGTTTAGTCAAACATGTGGCATTTCATACTGTTCAAATAAATCATTTATCTATAATTAATAAAAAAATATTTGTTATATAATAAACTAATTTATTATAAGTGAACTCTTTAAACTTAGTTATATATATGTGTGTAAAATAAAATATCTAATTTGGTATTATTTGTGTATCATGAATATGAATCAAAGAAATATTTATTGTTGCAGATTCTTAAACTAAATTTGAATAATTGAATATTGAGTTTGAGTTGGGAATGAAGTTAGTGGGGTTAAAATTAAGATTTCCACCATAAATTTGGACTAAATTTTCCATTTTTTAAAAGTCAATTTGCTTCTAGACTGGGGTGGGGCTGGGCTATAGCCCATCCTAGCCCCCCTCTCAATTCACCTTTGATTGACTCTAAGATAAGTGCACACAAAATCTCTATGGTGGGTCTACAATGAACTTGTTCATTTAACAAGCGATCTACATATTCATTCAAAGTATCCCCACATCCTAGTTCGTGATATCAACTACAAAAAAGGAAAGTACAATCTGTACTAGCCTATTAAGTTCGATGATATCCGTGTCTTATTAGTTTGTTCATATGGTTATGGATAGTTCAATAATAAATTAATGAGCAGTGTATTTCACAATTATAATTTCTTTTGATTTTTTATTAACAAATCAATCATGATCATTCTTCAAACTCTATTATATGAGTATTTAAAAATACAAACAAGATATTAGAAATGTCTATATATAAAGGTAATAATTACAATGATAATAATAAATCAATGAGATGTGTAATATGTACTAGCCTATCAAGTTTAATGGTATTCGTGTTTTATTAATTAGTTTATGGATAGTTCAATAATAAATCAATGAGATGTGTATTTCACAATTATAACCCCTTTAATTACAATGATAATAATAAATCAACGAGATGTGTAATATGTACTAGCCTATCAAGTTTAATGATATTCGTGTCTTATTAATTAGTTTATGGATAGTTCAATAATAAATCAATGAGATGTGTATTTCACAATTATAACCCCTTTTGATTTTTGATTAACATATCAATCATGATCATTCTTATAAGTATTTAAAAAAACAAACAAGATAATAGAAATGGCCATATATTAAGGTAATAATTACATTGATAATCAAGGGTGTGTTTGAGCAACATCATTTTGGTAGAATGTATTCTGAAATAGTAGATTGATGGAGAATGTGTAGTTGAAAAAGAAAAAAAAAAGTTACTGATGTGATTAAAAATATAATTTTATTGAAAAATGTGTAGTTAAAAATAAGTAGAAGATTGAGAATGTGAATTTTAATGTGTACAAAAAAGGGGGCCACATAAAGTTATTGCACCCTACAATTATTGGTACTAGGGTACAATATTACATGGCGTGCTTCATGAAGGACAATGATGATAGAAGAAGGATCATAAAAAAATACGAAAAAATATATACATGACATATATTGACGAGAAGTATGAAGAGGACATGAAAAATAACATTGTTTTTCTTTTCTTTTACTCTAAATTTCGGCCGCTTGCATGGATATGATTTATACGAGGTGATATCACATGTATCCTTCATAAACTTATATTTTGTCAATTTTTTTTTGATTAATAAAAACTCCACATTTTATCCTTATAGTGGTAATTTGACTAAAAAATAAGTGTTCCAAAAATACCTATTTCCACTTAATAGAAACTTGTGATTAAGGAAGAAAGGAGGAGAAATATCAATATAACCTTGATTTGTGCGTCCTGCCAACTTTCAACTATAAAAATTGGATTTTCACTAATCTTTCACCCAAAACGGAAATACCGACAAAAAGAGAATTAAAAAGGCACTTGTAGATTAAAACGAAATTGAATATTAAATAAACTCTCACCAAGAAAGGGATTACCGACTAAAAGAAAAGTCTGGACATTTTATCGTCAACAAATTCCACTCATTGCCTTCCGATATTCAAAAGTAATAAGTATAATTCCATAAAGTGAAATGCGAAGTCAAAATCAAAATTAAGCCACTTTGCATAATGTCTATTTTTTTTCTCAACTGTGTGCTTGTCTCTCATTAATGGGAGAAAAATAGAGTAATGAATAGTATTTTTTTGAGAATTTGTAGTTGAAAATTAAAGTAACTTTATTGATTTATGTGTAGAATATTTTATTGTGCGAATGTATGGTGAAAATTTTTATTGTAGCAAATAATTTTTTGAAATAATGACAGACAAACTGGGGTAAATTTGGTGCTTTCTTCTTTCCACAAAACAAGTACTGAAAAAATATATGAAAAAGCCAGTCTTGATATACATTATCTTTTCCTAACTTGAGGGGGCTTCTTTTTGTAATTTTTTATTGTTTATTTATTTATTTAGTTATTTGTTACTATTACTATTATTGTGGGGGAAACGGGGCCTGCTTAGCCTTACAGGTTTTCTTGCCTTTGAAAGACAAAAAACTAAAAAAATCACATGTACCTGCAATAAATATAACAATTCCAAATATACTACAAATTTGAATAAATTATTAAAATACTATATAATATATATACTTTTTTCTCAGAAATTACTTACATCAGACAGTTGTAATTGATAATTTAAAACCAGCACATACTACCCTGCCTTTAATTCCTTTCCTAAACAGGCTGTATATCAAAAATTTCAATGTATAATGGCCAACAACACATCGGCAGAGAAGCTGTTATTGGGTTCTCCATATGCATTAGAGATTCAAAATGTTTCGTCCCCGCAATCTATAGTTGGATACTGTATCAGTTTTGGGGATTCTGTTTGAAAGTTCGTACGATAATTAAATTTACTGAATAGTTTAAATCCAAATACGGAAATAAAACAATAACAAGTAACAAATCACTTATTAATGCCTTTAAATGATTAAGTTTATTTAGTCCAATTAAATCTGTTTATCAGTCAATTAAACATGCAGATTAAAAGCAATAAAAAATAAATAATACCAAACATGATAGACCGAGGAAAACTCTTTGAATAACTCGTCACAAGAACAAAAAAACATCCCGGCAAATCTTGTCTAAAAGATCCATTAGAAAAATTAACTTATAATTTAGTTCAGACACTATTAAACTTTATTTGATTGTGATCACCTAACTTGTAAATCACCAAGGAACACCTTTGATTGTGCATGTCCACACTTCTGAGAGCTCTGGTCACTTTTTTGTACGATGGATTACTAAGAACGAACGCAATTCTTCACTAATACCTCGTTCTGCAACGCTGGAACTCGAAGCTCCTCTTCTCTCAAACTTCAGAACTCTGAAGGCTTTATAGGTGAAGGTATGGTTTATGTTGGTGTTTAATCAGAGGATATTTTGTATTTTGATCCGTTGATTGAGGTAAGAGATATTGGAATATATATTTGATCTTTAAAGGTTATTCTCATGACTAAATAAAAGGCTCAACCAATATTAGAAAAATATTTGGGATTTGATATAAAAAAATATATTTAAAGTGGCTGAATCAAGAAACCAATTGAACGTACTTTGGATCTTAAAGAATATGATCTCTATGATAAAATAATGATTCAACTCACAATTGGATGTGTTGTATATTTATAATGGGAAGTGTTTAAAGTTGAATAGAATTGGAAAACAGTTAAAACAATAGGGTTTGGACACATAACAGTGTCGCTCGAGTGCCTAGATGGTGGTCAGCGAGCTCCCTCGGAGAAGTCGTCAATATTTTGATCGCATCTTTCTCTCTCAAAATCGGATTGAGGTGATTTAAAGAGTGTTGTAAATCTAACTCAAGTAGTTACAATTCTTCTAGAAATAACATTTTTTAATTTTAAATGTTTTTATGTGAAAAATGTGTCGCAACTTGTGACTAAGAATTTGAAGTATAATTTGTACAACTCTTTGTTACTCCTTTCACTTCTAATTACATTCCATTGATCATATGTGATCTTCTTGAATATCTTTGACTCATACACAAACCCTTTACTATTTTAAATTTATTTATAATTTCATTACTTTAGCTTTGTCTAAGGAATATTCAGTTACAAATATAGACCTAACAAACTTCTCATTTAGCATTCCACAATAAAATCATTTATTTTAAAGTGAAAATTAAACAACCTATTCAGACTTTACTTCAACATCTCATCAACGTATATCAATATTAAAATCATAAATACAAAAATCAATCAAATGAAAAAATATATGTATCTCCCTAGGACAAATATCAATTTTTTCAAATTTTCAAATCTTCTCTCCCTAACTCGTATACTTATCAACTCTCTAAAATAAATATACTTTTCCTACTTTTATTTATTTAAAAGAAAGCAACACTTAGAGTGTACAATAATGGAAGAAAAGGTGAAACAGTTGAAACTTTTGAATATTCAGATAGAAGTAGATGATTATGTGTTCTTCGTTTGAAGATAAAATTAGTTAGCTAACCTTTGAGCTGGACAAAGTTCGTGATGAGTTTCAAACCCGTTAGGTGTAGAAGAGTATGCTTCGAACTGCGAATGCCACATTAGAAGAATCATATACTAGATATATCACTAGCATAGCATATACTGACCAAAAAAGGAAGACTCTTGAAGATAGTTTCCTGCAAGTGAACAATGGCGAGTGATTTTGATATAGTAATTGAGACTTTCTGATTTTCTTTAGGTATTGTATGAACTTTGATTTCCCTTTTTTTATGATAAACTTTTCTTCTTCATGTTTTTAATGAATTTTTTTATAGCAGCAACAGATAAACGAATTGAATAAATTGGTTTTAACTAAACATGAATTCATAATTTATTCAATCTGCGTATGCACCCAAAAAGGATCAAGTCGAACTTAGTTCATCACAAAAAAAATTATTTATAGGGTCGTTTATAGTTTATCTTTTTGTGGTCCAGGAGTACTACATTTTATTACAATGAAAAAAACTTCAAGCCTAAAAACACTTTAGAAATTTTCCATTGATAGTTTTAATTTGCATTCCATCTTTGTCGACGATCTTGTATACTCCATTAGTGAATGCATGATAAATAAGAAATGAAGTATCCCATTTATGTTAAAATTTGCTCATGTTTTTCTTGTTATTATGATTGGCATGCATACTAAAAGTACCAGATCTCCAACTTGAACTGATCGTATCGCACCTTTTTGTTGAAGGACTTCGCCATCCGAGCTAGATGACATTTTAGGTGCGTCTGTACCACTAGTATCTTCTCTTCCAAAGCTTATAACTTTTCCAATTCTGTTATCAAACTTTCTTGGATGGCAACTCAAATTGACATGATTTAACACTCCAAATGAAGCACAGCTTCCACTCCATATACTAAGGTGTAAGGGGTGGCTTGTGTTAGAGTTCGATAAACCTACAAGGTTTCACCGATTATTTTTATGTCAATCTCTTTTTTATTTGGAAAGAACTGTTTTTAGTAGACTGCAAAGAGTTTTGTTGAATACCTCTACCAACCCATTAGTTGCTGCATTGTACATTGATAAGTTGTATTGTTTGAATTCAAATGTTACACAAAAATTATTTATGTGGCTATTGCAGAAAGGTTTTCCATTATCTATGGTGATGTGTTGTGGTACCCCGTTCGATAAATGATCTGAATATGAATTTTCTTTATTTATTTCTTTCAACGGTACGACTTTAGCCCACTTAAAGAAGTAGTCAGCCCCTACGAGAATGTATGAATACCTGGCTAAGGACTTTAGAGTTATAGGTCCAATTACATCAAGACCTCATGCATCAAATAGCCAAGAAGCAACTGTCGAATGTAATGGTTCCAGAGGTTGGTTGATGAAATTTGAGTGGATTTGACAAGCTTCACATTTCTCCGCATAATCTATAGAGTCTTGTACCATAGTTGGCCAGTAGTATCTCATCCTTTTTATACGAAACTGGAATTTGAGTTCAAACTGATGAGCACTACAGATTTCAAAGTGGGCTTCTTCCATTACATGTGCTGCTTCATCATTACTTAAGTATCGAAGGAAAACTAATCAAATGATTGTCGATAAAGTGTACCATTATAAAAGACAAAGCGAGATTCACACCTCTTGATTTCAGTTTTCGTCATGCATTATCTCATAACTTTTGATTTTAAAGGAAGTCGATTGTTAGTTGTCTCCATTCGTTTCTTTCATTGTCATCGATTACTTCAACACTATTGTTTTTCTTCCAAATTATTGGGCAAAAATGATGAAAGCACCCATTTTTGAGCGATTGATATGGGGTAGGAAAATCCTTCATCTAACCTTGCTAAAACAACGACCAAATTATCTAAGGCATCAACTTCCCCGTTACCACTTCTAGGTAAATTTTGATTTTTACTGAAGCAAATCATTTCATAAGTGTTGATGCTTATTCATGATATGGCTTCAAGTCTGAATTACGGACTCCATACTCGGCTAAAAGTTGGTTGATTATCAATTTAGAAGCTCCAAAGANACCTTGCTAAAACAACGGCCAAATTATCTAAGGCATCAACTTCCCCGTTACCACTTCTAGGTAAATTTTGATTTTTACTGAAGCAAATCATTTCATAAGTGTTGATGCTTATTCATGATATGGCTTCAAGTCTGAATTACAGACTCCATACTCGGCTAAAAGTTGGTTGATTATCAATTTAGAAGCTCCAAAGACTTGAAATTGATGGACATCCATTTCAATTTTGTCTACAAGCCAAGGATAAGTGCTTGATATTCCGCCATGTTGTTTGAACATTTCTTTGTTAATGCAAATGAGTAAGGCATGGAAAGATCACGAGGAGTAACAAAAACTATTCCTTCCTCGGCATCATAACATTGAGTTATCTCGTCGAAGTATAGCCTCCATGACGATATAATTTCAATAAATAGAAACTTTATCCAGAAGGTCTTCATGAAGTTCCCATTCCACCGGAAATGGATGGTCAGTGAAGAAATCAACCGAGCATATCCATTAGTAGACTTCTGTGGAATGAATTTGATATCGACCTTCTAAGGAATGAATTTGATATCAAACTCGGATACTAGAAGTTTCTCCCATAAAGAATCGACCTGGACATTATGTACTATAATGGATCAATTTTGGAAATAGGATTGTGTGTGATAGCATACAATGTTTCTACTTTTTAGCAATAAAGATCAATGCAAGGCGTATTTTTTCAATAGGTGAATACTTCATTTCATCACANAAATCAACCGAGCATATCCATTAGTAGACTTCTGTGGAATGAATTTGATATCGACCTTCTAAGGAATGAATTTGATATCAAACTCGGATACTAGAAGTTTCTCCCATAAAGAATCGACCTGGACATTATGTACTATAATGGATCAATTTTGGAAATAGGATTGTGTGTGATAGCATACAATGTTTCTACTTTTTAGCAATAAAGATCAATGCAAGGCGTATTTTTTCAACAGGTGAATACTTCATTTCATCACATACCAATGCCCAACTTAAGTAATAAAGTGCATTTTCTTCTCCTTCATTATTGACTTGGACAAGAAGTGCTCTTAAAAAAATATTCTTGCATTGCAACATTGAGAGTCGATGGCTTCCTTGGAGTTGGAGCTACGAGTATTGACGAATGAGACAAATATTGCTTAATGTTTGAAAAGTACAGACATCATCCCACTTAAATGGTACATTTTTCTTTACCAATTCGTTGAATGAATGACAACGTTTGACAAGGTTAGAGACAAATCTTCGAATGCATGCAAGTTTTCCTTGAATACTCTTCAACAAATGCATATTTCTTGGTTCTGGCTTGTTTATTATGGTATCAATTTTTGATTGATCAATTTCAATAACTCAATATCGAGCAATGAAGCCAAGAAATTTCTCAAATGTGACTAAATGCACACTTTAGAAGATTCATCTTCAGCTGATATCATCAGAGTCTTTTGAAAATATCTCGTAAGTCTTGTAAATGATCATTGTGTTTCTTTCTTTTAAAAAAAGATCATCCACATAACATTCCACATTCTTAGCAACATGTCACCGAAGATATTTTTCGTTGCCCCCGGTTGATTACTCCGACATTTTTTATTCAAAAGGCATAATTTTGTAACAATATTTGCCCTTAAGAGTACGGAATGATATAAGCTCCATATCTTTTGGATTCATCAGTATTTGATTGTTTTCAGATAACCCATCTATAAAAAATAAGACTTCATACCCATTACATCCACCATCAACTCTGTTATTGAAAGTGGAAAATCATCTTTCAAGCATGCTTGATTCAAATTTCGAAAGTTAACACAAACTTGTAATTGTCCATTCTTCTTTGATAGGAATAATGTTTACAATCCAAGTGGGTACTTGACTTTACGTATGAATCCAGCTTCAATAAGTTTATTGACTTCCACTTCAATTTGAGGAAATAGCTTTGGTCTAAATCTTCTTTGAGGTTGCTTGATCAGTCCTACTCCATATCTTACTACAAGGTGATGAGCTACGACATTTGGATCTAACCCTAGCATTTATTTGTAAGATCATACAAATACACCTTTGTATTCCTAAAACAAGTGGATTTACTCCTATTCCTCTTTTTAACTGAGAAGAGCACTTATGAACACTATTCTCGAATCTTGTACAGTCCCTAAGTTCAATTTTTTCAAATAATGTATAGTAGCTTGACCTCCTTCTTCAAATGTTGATGGAGCTAGTTTATGTTCGTTAGTTGTGGCAGAGTTTTCAGACTCAAATTTTGAGTTGGAAGTTTCCTCACAAATGATGTGATTGACATAGACTTCTTTATCATTCTTTAAGGATGAGTAAACTCTCTAATTTTTCTCTTATTCTTGATCGTTAAGACCTTGAACTTAGATTTTAAGTTTGAATTCTAAGTCAAGAAAATGCAGATTGTCCTTGAGATGACTTCTAAGGAACTTGTGCATTCTTATCAATTTGAATAGATGAAGAAGGGTCATCTCTTAACCTTTGGAAGACATAAACTTTACTTTTTTATGTCAACTATGGTTGAAGGTTCTCTTTTAACCTTTTAAATATCAAAACTTTGGCATTCTCGCTTTCAATTTGATTGGACATTGAAAGTCTCGACTTTTCTAATTTCTTTCGTATAACTTCATAAATTTGAATGATGATTGGGCTTGAGAAAACTTTATTTTCTTATTGGATTTGGATCATATCCTAAACCATAAGTATGTCACGACATAAGGGATCTGTTAGAATCATAAGTGATTCGCCTACCCGAAAGGACAACATCTAGATCATCCAATTTTTGAGGCCCTCATTCCTTAAATCCAGCATTCTCAAATAATGTTTTTGACTTGAAGATTGTAACATCCTTTAAAAGTCTGTTTTGACTCATTTAGTATCCAGCATATCTTGTTTGGACGAGCTAGAGTTACAGAGCTTTGATATGTTTGGAATAGATGTCGACGTTTCCAATGTAAATTTACATTCTCCCTGAGCTACCATGAGTTAGTGGAGCAGAAACAATTTTGAAAGACTAAATATTAGAAGAGTTCACTCTTTCTCAATACCTTAACTTTTGTTGTTCTGTTTGAGGGTTTCTCTCTCTCTCTCTCTCTCTCTCTCTAGAGTATCCTTCAGATGTAAATTTTGATTTACCCTTAATAAGCCGATGAGGTGGAACAACAATAGATGTATCATCATCATCCGAATCTTCTTTAATTTTGAATCTGGACATGAACAATCCTACAGAATTACATATTTCATCCTCTATATAAAATTTGGCATTAGTAAAATGGGTTTCTTTTTCGAAGAATAGTTTTGACTCAGCTACCACACATTTGACTTCTCTACCTCAGCTATATTTTGAAGCATTGGTGCCAAGTTGAAGGTACCATTCCAGTTTCATGTAGACAAACACATCCAAGGAGTAAGTAATAGGATGTTTTAGCATCAATAGTATAGAAAAGGGCTGAGGAAATTAACTCCCCTATTTGCAACTTCAAGAGAATCATGCCAATGGTTCGCCGACCTCTCTGGTTGAATCCTTGAATCATGATCTTGATCTGGAAAAATCACCACCATGAATTACAATATTTTTCATTATCTTGATCGGCATAATATTTACGAAAAATCCGCAATTGGTCATCATACGGTTTATTCTGCATTCTCAAATATAACCACTAATACACAGTGGTTTATTATGTAAATTAGAACCTAGTTGTAGATTTTCATCGTCAAATGTGATGGTGGTCATGCAGTCTTGTCGGGTTGTGGATCTAATAGGTTCTGAGATCTTGCCTTCGTATACTTCCTAATGGACCAATGTCATTCAATCATCAAAAGGAAGACTAAGGGGTTCTACTAAATTTGTATCGGAAGGAATATTTTGAGTCGTGAGATAGTTTTCTTCTACTTCGAACTCTCTCGATACGTTCCTTGCCTTATTTCCCTCCTATACATTGATAATGCTAGAGGTAAAACATTCATTTTCAAAGAAACCCTTGGGAAAATAGTCACCCAGAATTGATAATCCAGAAAGAGAGCATGAAGCAATTTCTACTTCTATTGATTTAGCCGATACTCTTGACTAGACTTCATGATTTCTCTTTTGGTTGTTTCATGGTGCCTTCTCGATTTTGACTTCTTATCATAAACACTGGGACTTGGAAATCATTGAGCCTTTCAATAACATCTTTTCACAATAGTCCATACCCCCTAATTGTCTTCTGGTTTTACTTCTTTCTTGGGTTGAACTTCCGTATCCAATGCCCCAAATATTGGTCCTTCAAGAGGCATAGACGGTGATATTTTACCTATTTTGTTTTACATTCAATATTTCTCACTCTTACTTATGAAGGTGGACAAAACATTACCGAGCTCATCTTTAGACTTTAAATTAGAATCCCAAACATCCAAGTCATCTGTCATAATTTCGTAAAGGGTTGGACGATTAGGTTCGCGTGGTTTAACCATCTCTGGATAGACGCAATTGATGGTGACTTCTCCATCTCCTGAAATTCCACTGGGATGGCTCCTTCTAGGAGTTAAGGTCAAACTTCTGAATTTGAGGACTTACTAGTATCATATGTAAAAGAAAATGTCTACTCTTTCCAATGGGAATTGGATCAAATGATTTGAATGAAACCATTGAGCAGGAAACTGTTGAATTTTCTTCGATTTCAAATTTGATTTGATTTGATTTTCTTTATCCAAGTAGGCAACAAGATCTTTCAAGATGAAACACTTCTCAAGTTGGTCACTGATAATTCTATGAAAATTTACAATATTTAGAATGATTAGTCTTACCAGAGTCCTCCGGTCTCTTTGGTACTAGAAGTTCAATTATCTTCTATTCAAGGAGTTGATCAAAAATTTCAGAAGCTTCAGAATCTGAGCTTGGGTACTCTTTCTCTTCAAGTTCTTTATGAATCACATGACCTTTATTTTGGACTTGTCATTTGTTAGGTCTGAACTCCGACTTTGGTTTTGGATTTCAGCTCGACCTAACCTTCCGATAGAAACATCGGGTCGTAGATATTGTCATAGCTTCTCTAGATTTACTTGTCTTGACATCCTTCTTTATTTCTTTCTTATGATTTTTTTGATACGTAGATCATTGGGAAGTAACTTTCGTGTCTTGAAATTTGGAGTTCCAAGTCATGAGCACATTTTACCAACTCTTCAAAGCGATGGGGCATATTTGCTTGGAGATTGTAGGGTAATCCTCAATGTATGCATTGTATACACATGTCGATGGAAGATGCTTTGTTGATTCATTCTTTGCAATTAAGCGGAGGTTCCTCTAGTGTTTGATGTACTCTACTACGAACTCTTCCTTGCTTTCCTTCGTTTGAGCAAGTTCCGGATGACTGATGGTTCACCTAGTGCTGAAGAAGCATGTAAGAAATCTCGCTCGATTTAATCCCAACTATCAACTTATTGAGCATGTAAGTCTATATACCATTCAAATACGGTACCTTTGAGGAAGTGTATGAACTAATTCACCATTGTACCATTATAAGTGCCTGTGTTGTTACACATTTCAATAAATGAGCAACATGTTGCTTCGGGTTGCCATTCCCATCAAAACATAAGAATTTCGAAGGTTGATAACCAAGTGGCATCTTCATTTCATCAATTCGACGACTATAGGATTTCGTATAAACCAATGAAGATTGCGATGAACCACTATACTGGGCACGAATGGTGCGCACAATCATATGTTGAAGTTGTTGGATGGATATAGAGCCAACAAAGAGTTCAGTGGTATCACACAATACATTTTGAACAACTCTTCGATCATGCATATCTTGCTTCTGTTGGAGTTCGTGGACATTTGGATCTTTAGCTTTTGAAGATCCTGCATTTTCTTGATTGCCTTCAACAAATGGATTTTGTAACTTCAGCTGTCCATGAGTACAACAATCTATGTATCTTTGTCATCTAGTGAATTTGTTAACTTTTCAATGTCTGTAACCATTTGTTGGATTCAGTCATTAAAGCCCGATATTGCTTCCATGACCAGCATTAGCTCGAGTAATTCTTTAGATGAAGTATAGTCTCCCATCTTCACAGAGGAGTGACATGAGAGGACCCAGACACGGATCTGCCATTGGGGATAGATCTAGAGTGAGAGCTTTTTGTTAAACTGTTGGTTGTTTCTGTCGAGCAAGAGTTTGGGTTCTTGAAATCAATTTTCATTCTACCTTTTTTAGAGAACTTCCTCAATGGTAGGGCCAATTGAGTTTTTCCAATTTTTGTTTGGGCTCTGGCCGCATGAAAGAGTTCAACAAGTGTCTCTTCGAGATGAGTCATGATTTTCTTTGCCTTTTCAGTTGCTATTGTTGATACAATGGTTCGAATTCAAAAATTCTGAGATCAAAAGATGAGAGGACATGAAGGTCCCACCGGGCGTGCCAAGAAATTTGTACGACGAATTTCGCGTATTAAAATACAGAANGAGTTTTTCCAATTTTTGTTTGGGCTCTGGCCGCATGAAAGAGTTCAACAAGTGTCTCTTCGAGATGAGTCATGATTTTCTTTGCCTTTTCAGTTGCTATTGTTGATACAATGGTTCGAATTCAAAAATTCTGAGATCAAAAGATGAGAGGACAAGAAGGACCCATTTAGCGTACCAAGAAATTGGTACGAGATTTCGTGTATTAAATACAAAAATCGTTACAAACTATATTTTGAGAAATACAAGTGGATGTTAATCTTCTTGTGACTGCAGAACTACAAAATCTAGTTTGAAGACAAGGGATAACATGGCTTGATTCCTAAACTTCAAGATTTATTGGAAATTTAATTTGTTGGAAACTTGGCTTATTTTGACACTAGATATTATAGGCTTGAATTTGTATTTCGAGACTTAGACTTGAATTTGGTTTAATTTTGAGAAAACCTTGATCTTCGGACTTGTCTTGGATTTGGTTGAACTTGAAGAATGCTTTGATCTTCTTGGTGTTTCTGGA
>CAIGRK010184932.1:367-10598 GCA_903798315.1 Fraxinus greggii | reverse complement strand
TTTTTTTTTTTTTTTTTTTTCCCAGGCATGTTTAGATAGGAGATTTTTTCAACATGAACTTCAAAAATATGAAAATTTACTTATTGACTTTTAAGTAAAAAATTTTAAGCTTAGCAAAACATGCACGTAGTATAGATGTTGTATCAGGTTTAGTGGTCCACTGCATTGTTGTGTGTGTTTGTGGGTGGCTTATGGAAATCTGTATGCTTTTTGTATTTTCCCCAGGCTTTTGTCCATTGCAGAAGATACTTTAACGGAGTTTCTTTCAAAGGCTACTGGAACTGCTGTTGAGTGGGTCCAAATGCCTGGAATGAAGGTACATTATCTCTAGAATTTATCAAAATGTATTATTTACTAATAATCTAAAATACACTGCCAATCCGGTGCACACGTATGCAGCACTCATAGATTCTGCTTCCTTTGTAACAACATTCAGGGAAGAAATTATTTTCTTTTTTCCCTTTTTTTTTTGGGTTAAGATAATGTACTTAAAATTATAAAAAAGTATTTGTGTTAAAACTGAGTGCAGTTTAAGAAATATATTTTCAATTCCTATTCTGATAGGTGATGTAGTCAGTTTGTTTCACAGGTTTATTATACTATATTATAGACACATTGCATGGCATGCTATTCAAATGCATTTGTAGATGTTTGGAATTGTGAAACTAGAGCATTGCAAAATAATGCCAAATTTGGAATCTTTTTTTTTTTTTTTAATGTTGTAAAATTTTAGAGAATAGAACTCTATAGCATCAGTTTGATAATTTTTTACTGTTTAAATGATTAGCCTGGTCCGGATTCCGTTGGAATCGTTGCTATTTCTCATGGTTGCACTGGCGTGGCAGCAAGAGCTTGTGGGTTGGTCTGTCTTGAACCTACGAGGGTGAGTTCACTTCGTTTTTGTTTTATGTTTCTACCCTGCCATATGATTCAACTTCACTGCGCTGATTTGATTGGCAATATTTCTTTCAGGTTGCAGAAATCCTAAAGGATCGGAGTTCGTGGTTTCGCGATTGCCGGTCTGTGGATGTTCTGAATGTGCTGCCTACCACCAGTGGTGGAACCATTGAACTTTTATACATGCAGGTGAATAATTATGACTCTTGAAGCATCTTTGCTATATAATATTTGATAGGACTGAATAGCACAGTGGACAAGATTTTAACTTCTTTTTTCTCATTTAATACTGTCCATTCATGTCCATTACTGCGTACACTACTTGCACTAGGCATGCATTTTGCACGCACTCCATGCTGGCCATTGCCTTGTTTGTGTTTGCTTGACGTGTTATGAAATTTTTGGATTTATCAGCTATATGCGCCGACAACTTTGGCCCCAGCACGTGACTTCTTACTGTTACGTTATTCTTCGGTCATGGATGATGGCAGTCTAGTGGTATGTAATCATTTAAATCCAGTAGCCTAATGGTATATCTTTGTTGAAAATCCAGTACTTTTGTGTGGCATTAGTCACTCTGGTCCCCGACAAAATCCTCAGGTCTGTGAAAGATCACTTAGCAATACTCAAAATGGTCCGAGCATGCCGCCTGTGCAGAATTTTGTGAGAGCAGAAATGCTGCCAAGTGGACATCTAATTAGACCTTGTGATGGGGGAGGCTCAATTATTCACATTGTTGACCACATGAATTTGGAGGTATATTTGTCTTCTATTGTTGTTTCATTTCATCTGTATTATGATTTCTCCCTCTCTTTGATTTAGCTATTCTTTCCTGGTCGAACACGTTCATCATTTTCATTTTCATTTTCAAACTGTCATGTAAAGAACATCTGAACATCCAAGTATAATAAAAACTGCATGGAAACAAATCAATTCTGACAGATGTTTGCCTGAAAAATTGTAAGCACTTCTGTTTGGGGGCAGACGAATTACATTGTATTGCAATGCTGATTTGCTAATTTTCTTTATTTATGATGATTCTGTATGCCCATATCTTTTACTAGGCATCGAGTGTTCCCGAGGTGTTGCGTCCACTCTACAAATCTTCAACAGTGCTTGCTCAAAAGACAACAATGGCAGTAAGCATTATGTTACTCTATATAGCTCTTTATAGAATACGTCAAATTTTTTCTTCTGCCCTTCTCCTCTTATGTTTCTTGTCTCATCCCGTACAGGCTCTTCGCCAACTGAGGCAGATAGCTCTGGATGTTTCCCAGTCTAATGTAACCAATATGGGCAGACGACCAGCAGCTCTACGGGTACTAAGCCAGAGGTTAACCAGGTAGGAATTTTCCACTAATTTTTTAATTTCTCTCATTTTGTTTATGGTATTCCATTGCACTATTCCTTTTGGCAGGGGTTTCAATGAGGCGCTAAATGGGTTTTCTGATGAGGGTTGGTCATTGATGGGTAATGATGGCATTGACGATGTTACCATCCTCGTGAACTCTAATCCCGACAAATTAATGGGCTTAAATGTTTCCTTCTCAAATGGATATACCTCCGTCTCTAATGCAGTGTTGTGCGCTAAAGCATCTATGCTTTTACAGGTTAGCTGACTATACATTCATTTGGTTGACAGATTGCTGTGAAACACTGATAAATGCGATACTCAATTTAGAAACTATTGAGCTCTACGTTTGTTATTCTTGAATTCGGCAAACCGAAGACTGTCCTTCATATAGATATGTTATTACAATGTGCTTTTTGTTTTAAATATGGTAAATGTTGTTGCCAAAAACCTAAGGGCACATTTGGTTTGTGCTTCAGTTTTATATTTTATATTTTGAGGGTATATTTAGGATTACTAAAAAATGTGTTTTGTTTGTCATTCTAAAAAACTGATTATCAAAAAAGAAAACTAGAAAACATGTTTTGTTTGGAATTTTGAGAAATTGTTCTATAACATTTTATTATGTGAAATTTGATTATTCTATAAAATAGAATAATTTTACGTTAAAGCGTAATAACTTTTTTCTGCTACAAAAGTAAAATTAAAGTGAAATAATAAATTGAGTTGGCATTACGATGTACTATTATTCTTAGTGTCAGGAATTCCATTTGCGCTCCGCAAAGCGCTGCAGTAGTGTTCTTTTTTATTTGGTCTAGAATAGTATTTATGATTTTTTTCGATCCTCTTATCTTGATTTCTTGAACCGAATTGAAGAAATTCTGAATTGATTTTGAGGTATCTGGTAGCCCAGGATCTGCTTTTGTCCTTGTACGAAAGGCATGCTTTTTCTGTTTCCTGATTGTATCTCTCCTTAACTTTTAATTTACATTTTGTTTCATGCACTAATTCTCAGTTTCATTTTTATTCCGTATTCAGAATGTGCCTCCAGCAATACTACTTAGGTTTTTGCGTGAGCACAGGTCAGAGTGGGCAGACAACAACATAGATGCATACTCTGCTGCTGCTATTAAAGTTGATCCCTGTAACTTTATAGGGTCTCGAGTCGGTAACTTTGGGGGTCAAGTTATACTTCCGCTGGCTCACACCATTGAGCATGAAGAGGCCAGTAATTTGTCATACTTGACTATTATTGTCAAACGCTCATTCTTCTTTAATCTTGTTTATAGTTTCTATTGTTAAATCACTTTTTGACTTATATAGTAATTATCCTATTTGTTTTGACCTATTTTCATTTATTTTTGTGCCTTATAATAGTTGCTTGAGGTCATTAAGTTGGAAGTGGTTGGCCATTCCCCAGAAGATGCAATAATGCCTAGAGACCTGCTCCTCTTGCAAGTAAGTTCTTTTCCTTGTCAATTAGAAAATCTATGTTTCAAAAGGCACGGTTGTACAAGTAGGAGTTGAAAAGTTGTTTAGACTTTATCAAAAATGGGGTCACAACTCACAAGTTACTTGGTTTTTTGAGAACACAAGTGTAGATAGAAGTAGATTAATGGATCGAAAATGAAGTATTATAGAATTAAACATTCTTTTCTGAAGAGTGGACTTTATTTTGGAATATCCAAATTTGAAAAGAGACATTCATTTTGAAACGTGTGAGTATCTTTTGGCTGCAACCACTTTTCAAGATCGTCAGGCTTTTTCATTGATTACATTTTCCATGCCATTGATGCTCTCCATGTTATTCCTCTATATCTTTAGGATTTGATTTCAATTTTTGAATCTAAACATTCTTCTAGCACTTATATTTTAAATTAATCAATATTAAACTGATATATAACATAGCTCGCATCTACGACGGAGAGGTCTATTCGATATCTTTTATGTAGAGAGAATCTTGTATGGCTTCTGATACCCAACTCCAAAATTCAAATATTACTTTTACAATTGTCAAACAGTTCATGAAAAAATTGAATTACCTAGTTAAACATTTATTGTGCGTAAGCAGATAAGCAACTATGAGAAAGAATAGAGCTTACAAGCTTTCTACCCTTAAATCAAGGCTTCACACATGATGCACAAATTAGTGTTATTAAACTGATAAATAATATTTTGCTCTAAAATGATAAATTTATATAAACGGTGCATAAAATTTCTTCAGGTTAGTTATGCGAGAGAAAAAAGCTTAATTTATCGAAATGGACCTATACCCAATGTTGACATACTATAATAAATATAGTGTTCAGATCTTTTAATATAAGCTATATTGTCTGCTTTCTAGCCTTGAAAATGTATTTCCTTAGTTTCCCTATCCATGCATTTTTGCAGCTGTGCAGTGGAATGGATGAAAATGCTGTTGGTACCTGTGCTGAACTCATATTTGCCCCAATTGATGCCTCTCTTGCTGATGATGCTCCTCTTCTGCCTTCTGGTTTTCGTATAATTCCTCTTGATTCGTGCAAGGTTCGTGTTCATATACAAGTTTTTTTGTGATTTCATTTGCATACTTCCACCATTATACCAATAAAAAAAATGAATCTTAGTGATGAATGAGCTCATCATAACCACGCGAATAAATAGGTTTCTATCTGCTCTCAATATGACAGAGATTATGACTTCTAATCTTTGTTAATTCGATAATCTATTAAAAGGTATAATATTTCCTAGAAAAAACCTTAACTATTGCAGTTGACAAGGATGGACTTCCAAGAGGCAAGAATAAGAAAAAAAAAATATTTGCTTAATTTATATGTATATAATAAACCAATTCAAGGGATGAATCTTGAAGTTTACACCAGCCACATTCTGAGCAACACAATGGAATTGGGCAATGTTTATTTGATAAGCTGCTATGTTTCGTAGGAAAACTCCAGTCCGAGTCGCACCTTGGACCTCGCTTCTGCTCTTGAAACGAAGACTACAGGAAATAAAAGCTCGAGTGCTGATGCTGTTATCAGTGGTGCTACCAGATCTGTAATGACAATTGCATTTCAATTTGCATTTGAAAGCCACATGCAAGAAAATGTTACAACAATGGCCAGACAATATGTACGTAGCATCATATCAGCAGTACAGCGGGTGGCATTAGCACTTTCTCCATCTCATCTAGGCACCCACGGTGGTCTTGGATCGCCACTTGGAACTCCTGAAGCACATATTCTTACTCGTTGGATCTGCCAAAGTTACAGGTACTTTTAAAGAGTATATGCACAAATGTATAATTGTACTTCAATATTATAAATCCTTTTATCGTCATTTTACAACAGTTCTGGTTTAATCACATTTTTATTCTTAACTTATTTCAATGGTGCTCCGGGTAGTTCTAATTTCTAAATCTCGTTCACTCTGAAGAAACAATCTTCATTTTGTTTCTCTTCAATCATCATATCTTTGTTTTCTGTTCATATTTTTTGTAAGGTAATCATGCGATTGTTCTTTAATTGGATCCCTCCATTAGTTCAAGCTATTTGGATACATTGTCAAAGACTTCATTTGGTTTAATTTGCTCTTATTGACATTTTCGCAGAAAAAATTAACAATATTTATGTTCAAACTAATATAACTTGGATTAACTATAATATACACTTCACACATTTCTCTTATGATTCAAGTTTTACTAAGCACAATGAGGAATTTAGATTTGGATTGTAATAGACTTCAGAGAGATTCAGTC
This sequence comes from Fraxinus greggii, assembly GCA_903798315.1. Taxonomy (NCBI): domain Eukaryota; kingdom Viridiplantae; phylum Streptophyta; class Magnoliopsida; order Lamiales; family Oleaceae; genus Fraxinus; species Fraxinus greggii. The sequence goes on along the minus strand of CAIGRK010184932.1, from coordinate 4,614 downwards.
AAGCAGAGTCCCAAGATTTGTTGAACACTTGAACTTCATTAGCAATGTTAAGAAACCGAAGGGACAAGTTTAGGTGAACTCAATATGCAATAATTTGCTTAAAAGTTTATAGAATATCAAAGATGATGGTACCAAAGCCATCACGTAAACGAAAGAAACATCTCAAAGAAGACATCTGTCTAGATGCTATTACCACTTTCATATGTAAGTTCAGATATGGAATTAATCAAATAAAATCAGTAATATCTCTGTTTAAATACAAAATATACTATTTCATGGGAAGCAATCTGGGTAAAATAAAGTCCTGAGGATGGTTGAAAGTACTTTTTGATAAAGAGCTAATCAACAAGGTAAGCTTTCTTGGAGCCTTAGGCATTCTGTTTGGTTTATCTAAAAGAAAAAGGATTTTCGATCGTGATAGGTGCTATATGGGTGTGGAGCTTTTGAAATCTAGTGGTGAAGGGAGTGAATCCGTCCTCAAAGCTCTTTGGCATCACTCGGATGCTATTATGTGCTGCTCCATGAAGGTACCTATTTATATTTTTGCCTCCTGCACCCCCTCCCGTGAATTTAATCCCTTCAGATATCAAAGAATAAGAACATTTGTAGCCAGAAGGTCCAAAATTACTCAAAAGTTGCTTTAGATTTTGTAACGGCATGATATTTTTCATTTTCCTTAACTTGCTGCAGGCATTGCCTGTTTTCACTTTTGCAAACCAGGCCGGTCTTGACATGCTCGAGACGACCTTGGTTGCACTTCAAGATATAACTCTCGAAAAGATATTCGATGACCATGGAAGAAAAAATCTATGCTCCGAGTTCCCACAGATAATGCAGCAGGTGAGTCATTCCTTTACATATTACACTATGCTTGATATGCTGGATTGGACCACAATCGACAAGATTAAAGGATAAAAAGAAGTTAATATTTTGACTACTGTCCTCTGTAGTGTCCTGTGTGGTACTGTGCATTAATGGGGTACAATACATGCATTTTGGAAATAAATTGACAGGCAAACTAAGAGCAAAAGGTCTCTGATAATGTGTGGCCAGAACTAGAAACGCTACGTTCTTTATATGAAAATGAAATATTATTAATAAGACGACGCTACATATATGTTAGGTCTTTCCGTCAACCTTAGCTATATTTGTGTAAAATGATCTCTTACTATCTGAAAACAACCTGGAGCTAATATATAATTGTCTTGGCCATGCTTTTGACAGGGTTTTGCATGTATTCAAGGTGGTATCTGTTTGTCGAGCATGGGAAGGCCAATCTCTTACGAGAGAGCAGTGGCTTGGAAAGTTTTGAATGAAGACGACAATGCTTTTTGCATCTGCTTTATGTTCGTGAACTGGTCTTTCGTCTAAATATGTGGTTGAAGGATTGAAGGTATCGAACTGTGAAGAACTTGAAAATTACCTTTTGATTTACTGATTATGGGACAGAATCTTGAAGTGGTGGTTGCGTTTGACTCCTTGTTAGCATGCATTCTGTTTTCTGTCTTTTTCATGTGAAGTTCTATGCTATACTTTCTTGAAATGCCTATGCAAATTGAAGCAAGTTGTTAGTGTAGTTTGAGAATTGAATTGGTCATTATGTTTTTCAAGTTTTGTTGAGGGCCCATCTCAACATAACCTACGGTTCTTGACGAGCAAGTCCACAGCCGTCTGAGCTAGGTTGGCACCTCGGCCCACTTTACGACTGCCTAACTCTTCTACACGTACATGGATGACCATGTGAGATCGAGTATAACAATGGGAAACCTACTAAAGAAATTGAACTTGGTAACCTTTCTACAATTCAGCTACATGCAATACATTGAAAAATTCTTTCCTTCGACTAGGGATAAAGTATGTATGATCAATGAAGAGTTCATTTCTTGATTCCATTTAAAAATCTTGTAGAGCCCACCGATGGGGAATATTGATCGATCTTGTTCCTTGGTCTTTATCGAAGTTCGTGAACGTACACTTTTCATCACTTTGATTCTATGGACAAATAAATATGTTGGAAGAAAGAGGTAAGAGAATCTTACGAAGAGGGTAATCGAAATTGATAATGATTACACATCGATAATGTATTCATAGTTCTTAATTATTTAGTTTACTTTCAATGGAATTAAACGTTTTGGATTAATCATTATTCCTTGATTTACATCGAGGTAAGTAATTGATACTTGATTTTCTCGAAAATCATGATATGTGAAATACATAGCCCCTGTTTGGTACATATTAAAATTTACATTATCATTCTTGTACTCATTTTTAATCATACATTTTTTAATAAAATAATATTTTCCATCACATCAATAACATTTCCTTCTTTTTTAATTATAAATTCTTCATCAATTTACTATTTCAAAATATATTTTTTCAAAATAATATGGCTCAAACATATTCATAGAAATCTTTGAAGAATATAAAATCTTCTATGAATATTAAGCGTTTTTAGATAAATGTTTTAACAAATTTTTGTAAAAAGTTGATGTGTGGTGATAAAGTCGATATAATTCCTATTTGGTTTGTTAATTTTAGCTACACGTTTCATAATATCAACAACTTTTCAATCACACTTTTTATCGATATTTATTAAAATTTATTAAAAATCTATACAGAAAGGGATATATAGCGCGTTCGGTAGAAATTAAAAGTCAATTAAAATTGAAAATATAACCGTTATTGAATTCTCTTCATCTAATAAAAGTCAACAATAACGACTAGTTTTTCAATTTAATCCGATTTTAATTCCTACCGAACACGCCCATAATTCTAGCAAAGTTTTATCGAACAAGCACTAAAATTGAAAATTACTAATAGATGTTTTAATTAATCAAACTCGTCGATTAAGCTATTTATCTAGACAACTATTCCTAACTTAGTATAAAGTTGACAAAATAAAATCGTGTCTCGACCTATAATTAAAGTAAAAGCCATACACTATGTATTCTTAACATCTAATTACCTCACAACTAAATCCTCAAACACTACAAAGACAATAAACCCGTCTCTGGTATGGATTAAAATCAGATTTTTAGTAGATTTTAATAAAAAATTGATAAAATGTGTGATTAAAAAGTCGTGAATCTCATGAAATGTATGATCAAAATTAATTATTGATTTTGACTTATGCAAAAAATTTAATTTTAATTTTCACCAAACTGGAGCTAAGTATAACAATTCCCAAACCTTCTTAAATAGCAAGAATGATTCGATTTGGCACGAAATTGCAAGGTATATAATTTTCAATCTTTAGAAATTTTCCCATCACAAATTATAACTATTTATAAAAATTTTAAACGACTTAATATATAAATTAATTGAAACTTCGAACCCAATAATTTCACCCAACATTTCTCATGGAAGCAGCCTATGCATTTTGCCTTCTCAAATAATTATGGAACCTCTTTATGAACTCATCAGCAGCTTCATCTATATGATTGTCCTCATCAGCATTTCTCAATGGAAATGGAGAATCTGACACCCTCAGCTGCTTAACCATAGGGCTCTTCCCGAACCCCGGCAAAGCTGGTGACGCCGTCGCCGCAGAACTAGTAAGCATCTCCAACGTCCTCACCACCGCATTCATAGTCACATAATCTTCCTCCTCCTTCGCCGCCGGCGACGGCCAGAAGGGGGCACGGTCGTGGTTGAGCTTACGTTTGTTGTTGAGGTAGATGGGGAGATGAAAATTAGGATAAGCCGGGCTGTTGCTGCAGCTAAACTCGTATTCATTTGTTGGGTATGGAAATGATAGATTTCCAGCCGCAGCGGCGGCGGTGGAGGAGGAGGCGGACCCGTGGTGGCTATGGTGAAACATGAGATTTTGAAAGGCTTTCCCTGCAATCTTCCATCGTTTGAACATCATGTTGAGTTCAGCCATTAATTTACCCTTGGATATGCCTTTCTTCAGCATGTACAACATCGTACGCAATATGTTCCAAACTTTTTTGGCAATGACTGGTAGATTTTGCTCCATTTTTGTAAATCTTGAGGCTTTAGAGAGAGAGAGAGAGGGAATTGTTTATGATGGTTTTACAGAGAGTCGAGAATATTTTCAATTGAATTGGAAGTGGCTATATATAGGGGTCCAAGGAAGTAGACGACACTGTATTGTACTTAAAATAAAAAGACCCGTGGGTGAACGGATGTTAAGGGCCTATTCTCTTTGTCGTTTTCAAGCCGTTTTCTGTTTTCGATTTTCCAAAACGGTGAAAACGCGTTCTCTTTCCTATTTTCGAAAACGC
>CAIGRK010184912.1:0-10113 GCA_903798315.1 Fraxinus greggii | reverse complement strand
CACTAACTACTAGCACTTAAAAAACTTAGCTTTCAAATTGACTTATAAAGATATAAATTCTCAAAACAAACGCTATGCAAGTATCCAAAATATTAGATGAAAAAGGTAGATAATTGAATATTTCAAACGAATGAAAAAGAAAGTTGAGTTCGAAGTTAATCATACTCTGTACCCTAGTGTTTTCTTATCACTAACTACTAGCACTTAAAAAACTTAGCTTTAAAATAGACTCATAAAGATATGAATTCATATAACAAACATAGAACAAAAAATAGTTAATTGAATATTTCAAAAGATTTTAAAAAAAAAATAGAGTTCAAAGTTAACCATATTCTATACCCTAGTGCTTTCGTATATCTACTAGCACTTAAAAAAACACTTAAATCGACCTATAATGATATAAATTAACAAAATAAATTTTGCACAAGTGGCCAAAATATGAAACTCGGAACGTAGATGGTTGAATATTTCAAATGAAGTTGAGTTCAAACAATACTTACTCCCAATACTTTCTTATAACTAATTACTAGCACTTTGCTTAAAAGCAACATTCGAAGATAGATTGTACTTAATATATTATATATTCGTAAAATACGAACAATTAAATATGAGACTCAAAAGTAGTCGTTAGATTATTTCAAACGAGTGGAAAAGAAAGTCGAGTTCAAAGTTTGCTCTGTACGTGGATAAATGTCCTGTTCTTTGTAACTGCACTCTCCTACTTTCTCTCTCTTCTATGAAGAAATATTCTGCTCAGTTTGTCTCGCCGTCCACCGCTTCACAAGATCTTGACCAAAAACAATTAGGTGAGTCTGATTGTAAATGCTCGCCCAAATTCCTTAAAATTTGCATTTTTCAAACAATCGGCTTTCAAAATCCGAAATATATTCTGTAACAGATCAGTGCGAGGATAATGTTATTTTCTGTTTCTCTATTGCAAATTTTATACTAAAAGTTTTATATTCATCAATTTATGAATCTTCGCTCTACCATGAGAAAGAACCGGATTTTTTCAAGAGATCTGTTGATTGGAGCTGCTTGTTATGATTTTTAGGAATTAAGAAACGCTGGTTGAATATAATTGTGTGCCTATTTCGCTTTTATAATTTTACTGTTATTTTTCCCAGTTCCTGAGGTTTATGTTCGTGATGATTATTTTCTCGTTTTTATCTGGCAGAATCTGTCAGTAATCAGAGTTGACAGTGAAGAAAAATTGCTGAAAATCGATTCTCCTGTGCTATGAATTACTTGAAGGGCTGAAGAAGTGGAGTTGGCGTCTCAACTCAATTCTCTAACAATTACTCAACAGAAATAGCTAAAAAGAAGAGGGGAAATAGGAAAGATACGATTTTTACCCAACACTCCAGGATGGATGAAAAGCAAAAAGGCGAATTGGAAGACTTCCAGACGGGTTGTTCTTGGGTTCCCCTGACCCCGGAAAAGCCCGGGCCAACAAAACCGCTGCCGATCTGCACAGAATGGCAAGATAATCAGGCGTTTCATACCAATGGGCTAGAATCAGGAAAATTCTTGCAGGTAAATCGGATAGGCCAGGCAGAAATTGGTCCAAAGCGAGCATCAGAGAAGTTCCCGCAAGAAAATCCAGCTGCATGTTGGGACTCGGCAAATGCTCTTAACATACACGGGAGTTTTAACACTAGGAAAACAGTTATAGCCGAAAAATCCCAAGTTAATGGTGATGATTTGTGCAGGTACAATTTTTCTGTAAATGATGAAGAGATGTGGAGCAGCGTGTCTTTCAGAGAACTCTTGGCTCTGGCAGATGCAGCTAGCGTCAATGCAAGTGCACAGACTGCTTTTAATGCAACAAGCAGCTCTTTTGCACCAAATTTTCATACTAACATTGACAGTAGACAGTGTACAATAACGACTGAAAACTCTTCACTTGTGAATCTAGACGCTTCCCTTGGAATAAACTTTCCGGATGAATGCGCCAGCATACAGAATATTCCCAATGGTGAGTGTCCTTAATCTAGCTTCTCTTCATAGATCTGATTTTGTGATGCCATGTTTTCAATTATTACTGAATGACATTATGAACCGTAGGATATACAATAACTGATATAACTTCAAGGTGGGAAACTTACGACTTTCTCCACAAATTGGAATAAAAAAATTTGATTGTGCATGAGGCAAGATTCATCTCTATCTCTATGAATGTTGCTATTCCCAATGCCCATAGAATGAGGAACCCAACAATATTTGCCTGCAATATAAGAACTGCATAGAAAGATGAAGCAATTAGGTGAAATATCAAAATCAGAATGAAGCACAAGAAACGGGGACGGAATTTGCGAAATAAACAAGTATCTGCATCAACTGAAGTTCGAATTTGCAATGATTTCATCAGAAAAACACAGCATCAGCATCTTAAATAACCTATGTACTTTTGTAGGCTATGAAATCTTGGTTAAGAAATAAAGCATGTAGATTTGAATATATCCACACGAAAAACTCGTGAATAGCTTTGCTTTGATATTTGCAAATGGTTTCTCTTTTTCCTAGCACTAATATGAATTCAAACTTGTATATCCTACAGATGGAAGTTGTATCCGTTCCAGGCTCTTCTTCGACCTCAATTTTCCATCTAGGACGGCAGATGCAACCTTCAGCAAGGTGGTTTCATCCCAGTTTGCACCTATAACGCCAGAGAAGACCACAAAAACCGATGAAAGACAGGGGTTGGCCATGCCAAATTTAAACACAGATGAGATGCTTGGCAAAAAAGATGTGCAGCAGAAGGAAATTGCCATCAAGAGGATTGGATTAGGGGGATTCCTCCAAATGAAAGAACATTCTCAATTGGTTGTTGATCATGTATGTGAAACAATGTCCACACAGTTGGAGGAGAATCACAAGCCTGACAAAGGAGGCACCGAGGACATTGACTTGAGCAAAACGCCACAGCAGAAACCAAGAAGAAAAAAGCACAGGCCCAAAGTGATAATAGAAGGCCAATCTCAAATAACTCCTAAACCAAGTGTCGGAAGGCCTTCTGATCCCCAGGAACCAACAAAAGTAAAGAGGAAGTATGTTCGGAGAAGAGAACTTAATAATAACACAATGGCCACTCCCCTCGATAGGGGAATAAATGAAAGCAATACAAACACAAATGCCACAAGTTCGAAGGAAGCCGTGACCGGTAAGAGAAAGTATGTCAGAAGAAAAGGAGTCGATAAACCTGCAGCTACAACCCCGGACCAGGAAACTTGTGAAACAGATCCACAAATGGTTCAGCACGACAAAAATACCTGCAGGAGATCTCTGAAATTTGACGTTGAAGGCCAAGGGAGTGATGAAAGCTCATTGCACCACCATCCATCTCTGAATTTTGACATGGAATCACAAGCACAGAACTTCAATGCTAAAGATCAATCAGGATCAACCATTCAGTGCATACAGGGGAGGGAAGCCTCAGTGAAGAAGACTGAAGAGAACATTGCGTATGATCTTGCATGCTCTACAAAGCAAGTAATGGAAGGTTACCTCTCAAAACCTGAAGGACATTCCTCTTGCCCCTCACCTCATTCTAAGACAGATACACTACATGATAAATCTACACTTACGGATCAAAAAGTATGTACAAGAGGAAAATGTCAAATTATATTCTCAGATTTCACTCACGACGAAGAAGGAAATAATTTACAGTTGATTATGAATTCCGACGCTCAGTCAATACAGAAGAGCCCAAGTAATTCCGACAGCAGCAGCACAGAATGCTTGATGCAGGAAAGACAAGAAAGAGGAATAAAAAGACAACATATGGGTACAACTTTTGAAGAAGAATCTTGCAGGTCAAATTCAACTGGGACTTTACACAATTCTTTGCAGGCCTATGGTGCTATATTTTCACAATACACAGATAACAATTATTGCAATCCTGGCATGCATTTTCCTGCAATATACAGCACAAAGAGAATTGAGAAAGGACACAATTCAGTGATTTCCAGCATGCACTCCACAGTTATTGCCTCAGAAAATCGTGTGATTGCAGCAGTTGATGGTACTCAGAATGAACAAAAAAAATTAAAATTTCTGGCAGCTATGGGACCTACAGAGAGGTTGGAAAAGAAGAGATCCAAAGAACCTGCTCCAGTATGGAACTCGGCACCGTCCGTTGAAATTTATGGAAAATTGCCAGCTTTTGCAGACAGTGGAGCAACAACATCGAAAACTGCACAAGGATTTGAAGTTCTACAAGCACCGCATAAAAAGAGATCCAAAGGCCCTACTCAAGATCCAAAAGCCCCAACTGCTGATACCAGAAAAACGATGATGACAAAGAAGAGACCAAAGAAAAGCTTACTTGCCAACTCAACAGTGCAAAACATACATAGTGACCACCAATTTGTTGCCAGATCAATGGGTAATCAATAGACATATATGATTGCTGTTTTTCAGAAACAATCCTTTTCTGATGCACTTGTGACATTTAATGCAGGCCCTCCACTGGCTATAACATGGATATGCAAGTCTCCAGTCGATGCAATCATTGAGCAATTTAATCAACTTGATTTAAATGCAAAGAGCAGCCAAAAACATAATGCATTTATCGCCTGCCATATGAATTACCAAGAGCAACATGCCCTTGTTCCATATCAAAGAAATGGAGCTCTTATCCCTTTTGATAGCTCCTTTGATCAGGTTAAAAAAAGTCGCCCACGGCCTAAAGTTGACCTTGATGATGAGACAAGTAGAGTGTGGAAACTTTTGTTGGAGAATATAAACAGTGAAGGAATTGACGGCACAGATGAAGAGAAGGAAAAATGGTGGGAAGAAGAAAGAAGAGTGTTCCGTGGAAGAGCAGATTCATTTATTGCACGCATGCATCTTGTCCAAGGTATTCATGCACAGATATCAAATTTGCAAACTGGTTGCCTAATTAATTAATTTCAGTTGGAAATATGGTGTATCTTCCCCAAAGTACTCTCAGATAAAAATACAAGTGCTGTTAATGATATTGCTAAACTGACCGGAGGGTTGAAAAAAGTCAACTATTGAATGAACACACGCGCATTGATTATCAAGAATCACGAGGAAAGGAGATCCGTAGCCTATTACGCAATCAACGTGCAAAGTATCACTGATTAAACACTAAGCTATCAACAGATACACGTGAATGTATATATGTTTTGTTTTATGTATGAAACAGAGTAATAAGCACATTGCACCTGCTTAATACAGTCTTGTGCTGCATCTAGCAAATAAAATACTTTTATATTTTATTTATTGAGTCCATTCTAACTTTTTGTACTGCTTACATGGCTATATATTATCTCACAGGGGACAGGCGGTTTTCTCCATGGAAAGGATCAGTTTTAGACTCTGTTGTTGGTGTTTTTCTCACTCAGAATGTTTCGGATCATCTTTCTAGGTTTGCTGAACCTCTAACCTTTTACAGAATATTAACAATTAAACTTCTACAGAGTTCAGCTGATCCCAAGGAAAATCACTTTAATATGCTTATCCACTCTTGCAGCTCTGCCTTCATGTCACTTGCTGCCCGATTCCCGTTCGAATCAGAAAGCTGCCGAGGACAATCTTGTCAAGAGAACGTGAAAATCACAGTCAAAGAACCTGAAGGGCATGGTCTGGATACAGATGATACATTTGGATGGAATGAAGGGTTAAATAAGCCAACTTGCAGTGAAGATTCTAAGATGATTCCGGAATCTGATTACAATGACCTTAGAGAAGTTAACAGTGTCAAGTCCCCTGGAGATAGCTTTATTGGCACCATACCAAAAGATAACTTAAGTCGTCAATTGTCGGCTGTCTCTAAAAATTGTCCAGATACATCTCGTGAATCTGCAGTGAACAAGTCAATAGGTTTTATTGGCGATGAAATAGACTTGGATGATGCACTTTCTTCTCAGAATTCTGTGACTTACTCTCAGAACTCTGCAGATTCTGTAATTGTTCAAACTGCAGAAAGAACTGAATCTTGCTCACCCAGAACCTTAGAAGCAGAATCTTGCACTGCTTATCGAAAGCTGTCACAGATGTCACAAAGCATAACAAATGTTCACAATCAAGGGAATCGAAACAAAATGTGTGAGGATGGGCAACTCGAACCAGAAAGTATGGGTCCCGATTCACAAAATCAAAACGAGAACCAGTCAGATATTACCTGTGGCGAGCCTGCTTTGCATCTGGCGCCCAGTTCAGGAGCACAAGTAGCAGAACGCTTTGATGTACTTCAAAAGAATGGCAAAAGCTCGAATGATACCATTGGAAAAGAACTTTGTGACACTGAACTAAGTGGGTTGTCCGCAGAATCTGCAACCCAAGCCACAATTCAGAAGTTCTTGGCAATCAGTCGTGAAATACCAAAATTCGGCAGTGAAAAGGTTCGCTCAAGTAACATACATCCAATTGATGTTTACAAAAAGATAACTGAAAACCCTACAGGCAAACTGGGGTCACAGTTTCACTGTCAAGAAAATAACTATAAAATGCAGGAAGTATCAAACATCCCAATGTTTCCACAAAAAATGGCAGATATCACAGGTAATAGCAACATTGATAATTTAAGAATTCCTGAGCACAGGGAGATTGCCTCAAATTTGAAAGATCCTGGTAAAACAGCTAGACAACCTAAAGCAAATGTGGGGAGAATTAGAAAAGAGAAACAGAAGCCAGTCAATTGGGATTGCTTGAGGAAACAGGCACAAGACGGTGGCAGAAGAAGAGAAAGAACTGCCAACACGATGGATTCGGTAGACTGGGAGGCAGTAAGATGTGCGGATGTTGGTGAGATTGCTGAGACCATTAAAGAAAGGGGAATGAACAATGTGCTGGCTGAGAGAATCCAGGTTTAGTTTGTAACAAAGAAGCTATTCATTCAAATATTTAATAAGTTAGTTGGCACATAATTCTCAAACATCCAGCAACCCATTTAACAGTTGATAACCATTTGGAAAACTTCTGCAGGAATTCCTCAATCGCCTCGTTAGAGACCATGGAAGCATTGATCTGGAATGGCTAAGGGACGTTCCACCAGACAAAGCGAAGTAAGCTTGCAGGATTTCCCCAAATGCTTTTCACACGGTCAAAGAACATTGTGCACTTACAACTTTTTATACTTTTCAGAGAGTATCTGTTGAGCGTTAGGGGTTTGGGTTTGAAGAGCGTGGAGTGCGTACGGCTTTTGACACTGCACCACCTTGCTTTTCCAGTAAGATTTAAGCTCTATTACAGATCCTTCAATCGATACGAAAAAGAACTTCACTAACTTATTTTTATTTTCTCTGACTTCTGAAAGGTTGACACAAATGTTGGGCGCATAGCCGTACGGTTGGGATGGGTACCTCTTCAACCANCACGGTCAAAGAACATTGTGCACTTACAACTTTTTATACTTTTCAGAGAGTATCTGTTGAGCGTTAGGGGTTTGGGTTTGAAGAGCGTGGAGTGCGTACGGCTTTTGACACTGCACCACCTTGCTTTTCCAGTAAGATTTAAGCTCTATTACAGATCCTTCAATCGATACGAAAAAGAACTTCACTAACTTATTTTTATTTTCTCTGACTTCTGAAAGGTTGACACAAATGTTGGGCGCATAGCCGTACGGTTGGGATGGGTACCTCTTCAACCATTGCCTGAGTCACTTCAGCTGCATCTTCTAGAACTGTGAGTATTCATGCCTCATCAGATTGTTTTCATGATATCATAGCATGAAGAGATAATAACTCATGCTGCTGTCCTTGCATAGGTACCCAATATTGGAATCTATTCAGAAATATCTGTGGCCAAGACTCTGCAAGCTTGATCAAAGAACACTGTAATCATAATTTTTCTACTAATCTATACTTTCTAATTAATCATAAACAATTGATACTTGAAGTGAAGTGTCATTCAGTGGTTCAAGATGTTAATTTATTGCAGGTATGAGCTGCATTACCAGATGATTACTTTTGGAAAGGTATGCCACATTCACTGAAGGGTGTCGTCTATATACCGAAAACATTAAACACATCCGAAGGCATAAGCCAAAGGCAACCTCTTCTATCTTTTCAGGTGTTTTGTACTAAGAGCAAACCAAATTGCAATGCTTGTCCACTAAGAGGGGAATGCAGACATTTCGCTAGTGCATTTGCAAGGTCTATGCATTCAATTTTTATAGCAATTGAGCAACCGGATTTCATTCTCCTTTTTTCCCCATTATTTTGGTGCAAGATCTGATCTTCTAGGCCATCGTTGCATTTCTCAATAGAATAACAGGTTAATAAAAACCAATTAGAAACATTAGGAGGGGTAAAAAACATTATTCCACACTTCTATATATCGCCTATAGACAATGTACAGGAGAAAAATAAATATGTGAAGAAAACAGCAACACCCAAAGAATCCCATATAAGATCCAAAAAACAACTCCATCCAATTAGATTTAGCAAGTGCAACACCAGACTATGAAGTTTGGAAGCCACATTAGAATTAAGTTAAGATGATATACTTCAAAAATCCCATATGCGTAATGATGAAACCATGTAAATCATATTTTCATATAACTAATTCCCATGAATGTGCATGCAGTGCGAGGCTTGCTCTCCCGGGAACTGAAGATAAAAGCATTGTGAGTGCAATAGAAAACAATGCAGCTTATCAGAATCCAGTGAAAATTATCGATCCTTTGCAGTTACGCTTACCTCAAGCTTATCAATTGGAAGCACACACTGAAGGCAGCAACTCCGAGCCCATTATTGAAGTTCAAGCTACACCAGAGCCTATTATTGAAGTTCCAGCTACACCAGAGCCTATTATTGAAGTGCCAGCAACTCCAGAAACAGACCAGACACAAGTTCCAGAATGTGACATTGAGGACAACGATCTCGAAGATCCTGATGATATTCCTACTATTCAACTTAATATGGAAGAGTTCGCTCACAATTTGCAGTCATTTATGCAAAAACAGATGGAACTACAAGAGGGTGAGGGTGACATGTCAAAGGCCCTAGTAGCTTTAACTCCAGAAGCAGCTTCAATCCCTGTGCCTAAACTTAAGAATGTGAGCAGACTGAGAACAGAGCATCAAGTGTAAGCAAAAGCTTCTGCTATAAATTGTCATTAATGAGCTACTCCATAGGAACAAGTAGACATATTTGATTGGTGTATGCCTACTGTTCATGTACTTTTTGAGAGATGGAAGGCGAGATATTAGTAATAAATCATAAAACTAAAGATAATTACATCAATTATTCCTAGTTACGAGGAGCGTGATAACACATTTGATCATTTCTCAAGGGTTATCATTTTAATATTTTCTCCTTCTACAGCTATGAACTTCCAGATTCACATCCTCTGCTACATAGGGTAAGCAACACTCTATATTAGCTTTCGTTCACTATAAAATTTCATCCACGTGTAAAAGCTAATTTTCCTTGATGCCCCTATTTTCTTAATTTGCAGATGGATAAAAGAGAACCAGATGATCCCAGCTCGTATTTACTTGCAATATGGACTCCAGGTAACGAAGCAAGCACACTACTTGGAGAATCAAAAAAATAACTTCTAATTGTGTAAAGAATGAAATTTCAGAAGACGAAGCAAATTGCACAATTAACCACTAATAATTGAACTCAGCACTAATTGATTCTACAACATGTGTTGATGCTCCTTACCAGGCGAAACTGCAGACTCTATTCGGCCACCAGAAAGATGCATCTCCCAAGAATCTGGAAATCTGTGCACCAATGAAACATGTTTTTCATGCAACAGTATACGCGAAGGGAACTCCCAAACTGTTAGAGGCACACTTCTGGTAAGGAAAGACTGTAAAAAATATTTACTAAAACTGGTACCAGTAAAAAAGTAGGCACCGGAAAAGAGCTTTTACAAGAGAATTACTATCTTAATCAATCTAATTAGTATGACCAATAATGACAGATACCCTGCAGAACAGCTATGCGAGGAAGCTTTCCACTCAATGGTACCTATTTCCAAGTTAATGAGGTAAGATCAGATAAAGTCCGTGTAAATCAAAGTACTCGTCTTCTGAAATGGATTAGAAAGTAAAGTTTGTTAGTTTACAGGTGTTTGCTGACCATGAATCTAGTCTGAACCCTATCAATGTTCCAAGAGACTGGTTATGGA
>CAIGRK010184846.1:0-17946 GCA_903798315.1 Fraxinus greggii | reverse complement strand
TTAATTATAATTTTCATAATTTTTCTGACTTTTTAATTTTCTCTTTTATCTCGTAATATATAATATTTATATAATTTTATAATTTTCATGATCTCTATGGCTCTGATACCAAGTTGGAGGCGCTACTTTAAGCGAACAAAAATCAAAATAAATCTTATAAATCTAAATAAAATTAATATTAAAAGTGAGCGAACAAAAATAAAAATAATCAAATAAATCTTATAAATCTAAATAAAATTAATATTCTAAGAATTCTTTTAATAAGACTAAATTTTATTTATTATTTATTATAGATATATNTATAACATTTTCATTTTTCTTCTAATTTATAATATTTATTTATTTGTTTAATTATAATTTTCATAATTTTTCTGACTTTTTAATTTTCTCTTTTATCTCGTAATATATAATATTTATATAATTTTATAATTTTCATGATCTCTATGGCTCTGATACCAAGTTGGAGGCGCTACTTTAAGCGAACAAAAATCAAAATAAATCTTATAAATCTAAATAAAATTAATATTAAAAGTGAGCGAACAAAAATAAAAATAATCAAATAAATCTTATAAATCTAAATAAAATTAATATTCTAAGAATTCTTTTAATAAGACTAAATTTTATTTATTATTTATTATAGATATATAAAATTTTAATGCTAATCTAAGTTTTAATTTTTGATACTCTTGAGGTAATTTGTTCTTGATTGGTTTTCTCATCTCACAAAACAAGTCAAATATTTTAGGGGCTTAATTGGAGTTTTTTCTATAGTTTGATAATTTGACTGAAATTTTTATATTAGGGGTATATTAGGTAGTTCATATTTTGAAATAACAAAATAGTTTATTTTGGAGCACTATATTTTATCTTGGCTATTTTACAAAAAATCACCTTTTATTTGATTTATTTTCATATATTTCCCTTCAAATTGAGCGTTTTATTCACTTAAAGGCTTAAGTGGTGATTTAACTGAAAAAACACAAAAGGCTATCAGGCAGTGAAATCCGAAACCAGATTCAGGTTTTGAATCTGGCTGTCCATTCATTTTCTAAATCGACGGCTAACATGTACGATCCGCGTCCTTCCATTTTATTGGTCCATATTCGTACCACAACCGCTATATAAACTACCTAAATCTTCTCTCATTCATACAAGAAATTTTGCGTATACCTATCAACGAAGAGTTAACTTGTTTTCATTATTCTCTTGCTTTGCAATACAAATGGCGGGCAGGGGCAAGACACTCGGATCTGGGGCGGCGAAGAAATCCCAATCAAGGAGCAGCAAGGCGGGGCTCCAGTTTCCCGTGGGTCGTATTGCCCGTTTCCTCAAGGCCGGAAAGTACGCTGAACGTGTCGGCGGCGGAGCTCCAGTGTACCTCGCCGCTGTCCTTGAATACCTGGCCGCAGAGGTAATAGAATATTAATGTTAATTTGCCTTTAGTAAGATGATCAAATTTTTAGGTTTACAGAATCTAGGGTTTCTGAAATTTTCCTCAACTGCACACGAAATTTTAATTTTCAATTTTCCCACAATATAGTCTGTTTTTGAAATTTCTGGACATGGATTGGTTCTGATTTTTTCCAATTACAATAGTTAATTTCATTATAAACTAATCAACTTTTGGTGCTATAGTTTCCTTTTAAATTGTTGTTTCTATATGGAATTTTCCAATTATATCGATTTTGATAAATTTTTTTCTTCTTCTGGTTTTCCAGTTTTAAATTCTTCCATATTCTGAAGTTAGAAATAAATTGGTTTCCCTCAGTTTGTTATTGCGTTTGAAAGGATTGTTTATAGATCGTCAATTTTGGACTTTTGGCTGTGCAGGTGCTTGAATTGGCTGGAAATGCAGCAAGGGACAACAAGAAGACCAGGATAGTTCCAAGGCACATTCAATTGGCTGTGAGAAATGACGAGGAACTGAGCAAGCTTCTTGGGGATGTGACCATTGCCAATGGTGGAGTGATGCCAAATATTCACAACCTTTTGCTGCCTAAGAAGGCTGGTGGTTCATCAAAGCCATCTGCTGATGAAGATTAGACGATGGAAAAGGAGAGGAATAAAAGATAAAAGATTTCGTATTTATCCTGGGCTTTGGAGAGTTAGATGTTAGGTCGGGGCAAGCTTTAGTTCAAGTAATATTTTGTTTATGATATGTTTATTTTAGTTTTAATTTTTTGTTGTAGTTGTCAGTTGGTATGTGAATGTAAATGAACAAGTGTACTCCTGTTTTCTTTAATTCACGAAGAGCTGAATTTCAATGGAGATTGAAGTAACAAATCTTTTCTGTAGTTCTTTTCAATTCCTCGATGAAATAACTATTTCTGTGAATTGTGAGGTATGCTTCCTTTTTTTTTTGATTCGAGTAGAAACAAAATTGAAGTAGTTCATGTGCTTGTGATTGAAGCTCTTTATTTTTGTGGATTGTGCCATTGGAGTAGTTCACGTGCTTCTGATTTCGTAGATGTTCACCAAGAAAGGCCATATGTTACTAAAAACAGTGATTGTTAGATCGCTACACATTGTATAGGGTATTGTTGCAGATTATATTGGTGGTCATGCTGAATTTACCTCTGTTTCCATCTGCAAAATATGATTCTTGTTAAAGCAAGTTCCCAGGATGATGAATATCTGTTTGCCAAACATTAATTCTTAAATTGAGCTTTGAAGGAACTGGCTGCTCCAATATGCCATAGGAGTGGCAATGAGAAGAACCGATGAGCTGCCAAGGAGATTTTGGCTCGCGGGCCTCAGTACTGCCCATGACATCAAATAAACCGGCTTGTGGAAAAGGAAAAAACTGACCTCAGCTTTGCCCAAGGCTTGTCTCAAAATGAGCTTGTGCTGCCCATGCGCCGAGCCTGGGTTGTGATTATCAAATTGTTAGCAGCGTTCTTATAATGCTTGCATGCACCAGATACTATGCGTCTTCATGTGTGGTTCAACTTGGTTGTGTAAATATATCTTCTTATTGTTCTGCTGATTTCTAGGTATAGGATTGATATTCTGACTGCTGTTACTCACAATGTAGAGTTGTAGCTATTGGTTCGCACCTGTACTATGAATGGGAAAATGCTTGCTTGTTGGACACTGTTGTTTATGAAGCAGGGTATAAATGTTTGAAGATGCAATACTTAAACAATGTTGGTTATTGTTTCTAGTTTCAATCTTTCTTATTGCTGCTTGTGTGTTTTGAGTTTGTAATTGTTGCTCGGCGTCAGAAGGAACTGAGAGCTGTCCATTGGATCTATCATTAGTCCTGTTTATGGTGATTTAACTGGGAGGAAATGCCTCCAAGACATTGTAATATTGGCTAATTACATGGGATTCCAAGTTTTGATTCGAGGAGAAACAAAATTCACAGATTTTTTTATTTTTTATTTTTCAAATAATTGGTTAAAGGGTGCAAAAATGTTTGACCTTTTATGCAATTGCTATTTCCTAACGCTGAAATGAAGTACAGCCGTATTATTTTCTACATACAACTGACAACAAAATTTTATAATTCTCCATCAAGTTTGGTTATTCCAACATAATTCTCCAGTTTTGTCTAAACACCTATTCATCTTCTGAACTTGAACTGTCCGTTCGTTTATTGCTGATTGCAGAAGATAGCCGTTGACGAGGATCAGCCGGAATTGTCTTGCAGGGAGGTGTAAGCTTGTGTGCAGGTTCCTCTTTCCTTGAGGTACCAGTTGGCTTTCTTGATTCATTCTTCACTTCTTTACAAACTTTATCTAATATTATCAAGAAATCTCGAACAATAACAAATAATCGCAAACCCTCGTCTTTCCCAGCCGTTCCATGGAAATAATCTGCTGTTCTCTTCACCAAGCTCATTATTCTATTCTCCTCCTCAAGCAAAAACATGACATTAGCCTCAGCATTTTGGACAAAACTCTTTAATGCCTGGTGAAATCCATTTTCTTCATCTACATCCTTCATTTCTGTATTTAGGAATTCCCGGGATTTTATAAATGCGTGACCAAGCTTGGAAACTGTTCCTGTTAAGCCATCCGAATCTAAACCTGCAGCATTCTTGACATTCTCAAGCTGATTACCCAAACCCGAGACCACCTGCAGGCCAAGACTCCGCAAATTCTCGTCTGACTCTTGCGTAGAATCCTCCATCAGATCGTCGGTCTTGATGCTGGAATAGCTCCGGCTTTCTCTGGTTGCTCGGACAGCTCGTATACCTTCTGAACGAATTATCTCCTGAACAACAAAGTGCAGAAGTGTTGTTTTCCCATCTGTTCCTTTCACATCCGCCAACTTCAAAAGTGTATCGAGCTTAAATGCTTGTGCACCACCGCGATATGTTCCATCGTTCATGCGATTTCCTGTTTTCAGGACAGCCTCAAGGAGTTTGAGAAACAGCCTGCTTTTTCGAAGTTCTGTGCAAGCAACCTGCAATAAGTGGACATACTAGTGCATTATTTTGGAGACATTAAGATAGTGAAACTATAGATTTAAGGCTAAATAGCCAAGTGCATGTCATGGCTTTGAAATTCTACCCATGTCAAGTGCTTTTACCCAGCAAATGCATCAGACAATTCGAACATATGACAAATCATTTAGTTATGTTCGGCATTCAATATCGAATAGGACTGGACACTATAAAACAAGATTACTTATCTTCCTTGAAACTATCCAATTCTCCTTACTAAACATGCCATTAAGAAAAAATTCATCAGCAACAGGTTATGCAATGGGAGAAACACTTATTTTTCCTTGAAACTCCATTGGCAAAATACATTCTTTAGTCTTTACTGTCAGTTGTCTTCCCACATAATTATGTAGAATTAAAATGAAGGTAAAGGGGAATGGGCCATCAAACAATAATTTTTTTTTTTAGTTTCTTGTATATTAGTTAGTAATTTTTTTAACATCATAAATCTATATCTGATACGATTCACAAGAGAGGATATTTATTTCATAATCAGAGTGGGCATGTTTGATTTCAAAATTTAATGTTCCTTAGATGAAGTAAAACTGTAAGAATTCTCTACCAATAGCTACTGGCATTTAACAGCACAGATATCTCACCTCTAATACTTTGAAGGACTCTTTTATTGTTGATGTCTCCTCCTGAAGAGTGCACATTAAAAACAATGTTTCTAGCCTCCTAAAGGCAAATGGAATTTCGACCAAAACTTTAAGGAAGCGGTCTGCAGGTCCAAGGCAAGAAAGCTCGCCGCTGTAGAGTCTCAGCTTTAGTTCTTCTTCAGATGTTGGTGCCATCTTTAACAAAGTTTGAATAATTTCTGCGGGAAGCTCATTACCTGATTTAGTTGAAGGTTAGCTACTTAGCTATATTTATAAAAAAGATAAATTATGCACATGTTTGAGGCCATTCTTTCTCCTTTTTTCCCATTCATTTTTCTACCGTACTCATTTTCAACCACACATTCTACAAATAAAATAATATTACACACAAATCTAAAACTTTTTATCACTTTTCCAACGTACATTCCCCCATCAATCACTATTCAAAAACTAATTATTCCTAAAAAATGGGGGCCAAACACCCCATATAATACACAACATAACCATTAACAAACTAATGCCTCGATACTTTCTTGGGGAAAATTTCAGCATTGATTCTCGACATATTGCCTAAAATAGAAACTTGGTCCCCCAACCTTTGAAAATGAACAATTATATCCTCAACCTTTAATTATAGTTCCACTATCAGTCCTCAACCAAAAAATGCATCCAAATCTCTGTTGAATTTTTCGTGTGGTCCTCCTGGAAACATACCTCATTTCAAATTCCTGAGCACCAGCCCAATTTGGAAAATAAAATCCAACTTCATACAATTGGGCCTACGAGGGTTACATGACAATTTAATAGAGATCTGGATGTTTCCACTGATAAGGACTGGTTGTACAAATAATGTAAGTTTGAGGATCAACTTGCTACTATCTACTACATATCTTGAAATAAGTTTGAATATGTGCGTATATTTGATTTTTCGTATTTTCTTTTGGAAATTGTGTGGGCAATCTTGGAATCTAAACCACAAAGTGGTGGCAATTTTCAAGAGAAATCCAGAAGGGAAATTGTATCAAACAACAGAGGACAGGAGGAGTTCTTATCTCACCATCATTCCCTTCAAGTTTTCCCAGTGAACCAATTAAAATATTAGATAGTGGAATTAAATGGTTATATGATCAAGCTTTGTTGCAGTAATGAATCACCAATCAAAGCTTAAGATGAAGAAAGCACATAAGAAAAAACTATATCCTGACTGAGCATTCTACCCATTCCTTCCCTAAAGAGGGTATCCAGGGCAAGGATTTTTAGGAGACCAACTACAAATCATCTAACTAGGGAAATTTTATTATGAGAATAAAATGGTCAAAATAAGTTGCACCAATGTGATATATATTGTTTTATTTTACCTGACACAAAGTATTCACAAGCATATTAACTGAAAATCTCCAGTCAAAAAGTACATAATTTGATTCCGAAAGAAAACGGTTTGAACAAGATTGATAGAACACATGTTCACATGTTGAATCTTCATATATTTTCACACTTGAAAGGAAATAAATGACAGACTTAAAAATGACAGCACGAAATGCAGAGTTCTAGCATCTCTAACTCAGCTATTAATGTAGCATAAACACACGGCTTTTCTTTTTCCTTTTCTCTCAAGGGAAGAGATAATTAACTGTAGATATAGTTCGCGTTTTGAAGTTCAATACTAGAATGAATATTTTTCGTTTTCATTTGTCCATTAAAATCATTGTCGTACCAACGCATTTTTAACAGTGTTCATTTTAGCAAAAACCTTAATTGGAACATTTGATTAGACCACTTGATTGAAGCAAATTAACTTTACCTTTTTTAGCCATCAACTAATTCAAAACTTGTGGCAAAATTCGGAAAGGACCAGAGAAACAAGATTACCTTCTTGAAGTGCATCAGAAATTTCTTCAGTGGTCACATTTAACGCTTTGAGAAAAATAGAGAGATTCTGTGATTTTTTTTGATCAATTATTTGAATGTGTTGAGGAAGGGAATCTTGGTATGAAGACCCTTTCTTGCTCTTACTTTCATTTTTCGCAGCAGGATCATATCCAAATAGATTCTCTATCATCTCCTCATTGAACCTGTACATAGAGTTATCTCATGTCTCTCGGACAGCTTGACAAATCATTATCAACTAGTATATGAGCAGCATCAACATTGAGGGAAGAATAAACTTACTGGAATGACCCAGCTTTGATCTGATCCCAAACCATTGCATTATCAGGGTAGGCCGATACCTTGTCCCAGAAAAAAGGCTTCAGCTTGGTCTTGGAAGCCGCACCATCTCCCCAGTCACTTGAGGAAGAAGTGGAATCATGATTTGGTCCAAGAGGTAAACGTCGAGGTGGTTTCAAGCCTACAAGAGGTGGTCGAGGTGGAGGGATACCACCTGGAGGTGGAGGTGGAGGCGGATGAGGACCAGTTTTCGTGCTAGAGGGCATAGGAGGTGGAGGAGGTGCTCCAGGAGGTGGAGGATGAGGACCATTAGATGTAGGTTTTATAGGTGGTGCTGGTGGTGGTACAGGTGGGGATGAGGGAGGTGCTGTGTTGCCTAGAGGTGGTTTTGGGGGATTTGTCCTTCCAGGGGGTGGCTTGAGAGGAGGACAACCTGGTTTACCTAACATTCCAGGCGGCATTTGCACGAAATCTTTCCCTGAGTTGATGCCAGATCCAGCAGTGCTACCAACTGGAATCTTAATTTCTGAATCCGCATAAAACTTGCCATTAGTCTTACTGTGGTCCAGTGAACCATGAAATAACTGATTACGTTGCTGGTCTTCTTTCATTAAAGTTGCTAGATCAAATGACTTCCGTGACGAGGCTGAAGATAGGAATTTAACAAAAAATTAGAACTTGAAGATGCAATATATACTCTTATGGAATGTTTGGTGAGGTGGTTTAGGGAGTACTCGACAATATCAAGATAGAAAAGAGATCTACAATATTGTCATTATATTGTCCAGCCCAGTTTCATATTGCATACTAAGCATGCACTTGAGATGATATCATATTTTGGGAACTAATAATTTTACCAATAGAATGGTCACTTAAGCTTAAGCAGAGAAGTGGCTTCTCATCGTTTCTTCCCCGTCGATTGCCAGTCCTGCAACACCTGCAACAGCAGAAACATAACAGTGCAGCAACAAGTGACACTGCAGCAATTGTAACAGCGGCAATAACAGTTCTCTTGTTGCTCTCTTTCTTGCTCGACTTCTTTTTTGAAGCAGATTTTTTACTTTTAGAAGAATGTTTACTAGTTTTAATCTGCAAGCTTGAATCGTTCAAGTCTGGAAGGAAAAATGGAAGCCATGGGGGATTAGCAGGAAATGGAGCATTAGAAGCAGTTGGAATCAATGTAGCTTGACTAGGTGGTGTAACTGTATGGGCCGGTGATGGTGCTTCTCCAATTCTCTGAATTAGTTCACGTCGACTAGAAGAATCAGGACTGGCAAATAACAAATACCTAGTGTACCAACTTTTAAAGTCTTTCTCTTCCCCACAAACAGGAAGCATGAGAGTTCTTTCCCTTAAACAATCTAGAAGGATTTTCTTAACCTGAGGGTGCAAGCAATTGGCAGTTTTATGTATATCTGCTTTGCCTGATAATATATCTTTTGAAAGTTTCTTGCTGTCACCCGATCTCTCTTCTGAGGCATATGATTCAAGATCTTCTAAAACTTTCTTGGCATGTATCAACTCAAGCCTACAGTTTAACCATAAAAATTCAACCTGCAGCAAAAGAATTCAATTAGTTTTGCATATGCACACAACAGGTTTTTGTAATTCCGGTCAAGCTTATCTCTAAACCTTAAGCTTGGGAAAGCCAAAAGGGGAAGACGGCACGTGAATGTTAATCTTCTTTTCTTTTCCACAGAATCATTTTATTGTTCAATTAACTGCCAACTTTATTATACCTAAAAATGAGAAGATTTCTAAAGCATGGAATTGTCAATAGTAGCCATAGGGACACAAAAAGCTTCTTCACTAGTTTAATAAACTGAGACTAGCGAGCTATCAATTTCCCATCAATATCTGGTAATACATGAGAGGTTAACAAGTCCATTGTATGGAAAAATACTTGGTGGGATAATAAGAATAGTATGGTCAAAGTATTTACTTCTGAAAAAAATTAAAAAGGTTTATAGTGTATCTCTTATCAAGTTCAGGTCAAGTTATACCCGTCACGTCTACGATAACATTCCCGTGATAAGTAGAAAATTTTACTTGCCCCGAGACAGCCTATTTGCTGAAGCCAAACTCCACCTCCCTATTAACATACAGATTGTTCAAAAATGAAACAAAAGAAATTTTGAAAACAATAGAAAAACAAACAAAGCCTTGTTCTCAATAAACTTTGGGTCAGTGACACGATCCTTTTCAACAGTCTGTTCAATGCATCAGCACATCTACCAAATGATCAAATAAAATCGTGAGTTCTGCAACCACCTAAGTCGTCTGACCCTTACATTTATCCTCGGTGTCACTTCCACACATTTCTCATGTTTATGGAAACACAAACATCCTTATTTCTACTAAGTTTCTATTATGGGCATTTTGTACTTGAGCGCTCAATACTCAGTTCCATAAAACACATTCGGTCCAGCTGCAACGAGTTGTTTTAACATTCAAAGGTATATTGACATTATCTTAAACAAAATTCCCCAAATTGATAACCCATCAACTGTGGGATTTAACAAATTTTATCTGAAGTGGCCGTCACCTAAAATGGCCGTTCACTACACTTTTCCGGAATAAAATCTAAGAGACAGATATCAGGGAGGTAAAAATAGAGAAGTATCGAGCACCAAAGTTCTGTTATTATTAAGAATAACCGACTCGAGTAATTCATGCGGAAACTACAACAAAAGTAAGCATTCCATCCCAACTCTAATTTAGGTTATCTTGCCCCATAGCATCATTTTTTTATTTTTTTTACCTTTTTTTTTTTTTGTGAATCAATGCCATCATTTTATCTTGTCAACACAGGCACTTAGTACATAGTCTAGTTGAATATAAGCATCAATGGAAAAAAAATGACGCGCTAAATACCAAAAAGGAAAAGAACTCTTCTAAAGTACTGTGAGCATGAAATGGACAAGCTGCAGATGGACAATCTTAGCTGCACACTCTAGCATAACCCTCTGATACCTCGTCAGTTGGCGTTCGACATTGAGGACAAATGCATGTCTCTCACTAGCAAACAAAAATCTTAAAAGATTCACAACCAATAAGGAAAAGAAAAGGAAATTCAGCATATAAATTATACAAGAATCAGCATAGGCAAAATGATGTCTCGACATAGAAAAAGACCAGTAAACAATGCTGTTAAACAATCTCAGATATCAAATATTGAGCTTATATTGAGTAAATGCCTCTGAAAGTTAAATGATTCAAGAAGCAAAAATATGTTATATACATAAACTTAACAAATGTAACAGTGAGTACCATCTCCTGATTTCTCTCTCCTGTGTCCATTAGATAAGCCACTAAAAGGCCTTGTGCCTGCCATTCGCTTCTTTCTACACCTGCTGCTGCCAAATTGGAAAGCAGAAAAATAAAAGCCATTAAACAAACTATTCCTCTCATGCCCATCTTTTCTTGAATCAACAACAACCCAATTATACACAATGCTTTTCATATCATCAAGCCAAATGAGCTCTTTTCTTTCTGATTGCCAAATGTTCACAATTTTTTTTCGCTATTTCTATTCAATTTTCCTCAAGCCCAGCCTTCAAATGTTGGAATGCCAGACTTTTAACCCAGAATCTTGATGTCCCTTCTCAAAAGTTCGACGTAAAAGCTCTAAAGTACGTTCTAATCACATTTTTATAGCACAAACCCAAACATGGCGCCCAAAAACAAAGAATTGAGAGAATCAATGCACCCAATTATTGACGGAAAATTTCTTTGCCTTGGTAGCTTTTCTCATAAGGATCGGACAAATGAGATAGAAATACAAAAATAAACAATTCAACCTAGAGAATATCTTTTCAAAGATATTGATTATTATTTTTCTCTATTGGGTGGTCTCATTTGGAAGCTCACAAAGTTTTACTGATCAATTTTGAAGCTAACTTGTGAAAATTTTGTTTTTTCGTTTTTGCATTTTATTTTTTTGGGATTCTTTCTTGTTTGATGTTTTGTGGGAAATTTCAGATCATTTCTATTTCCTTGCAATATAGGGGAGAGAGAAGGACGCGGAGATTAGCCGATTTTTGAATCCTCGTACTGCCCTTTATGTATGTTTGTACCATCACAATTCAGATAATTGCACAATCTTTCCTCAGATTTTCTGATAGTTGTAAATAGACCCCAATTACTTTTTTATACACGTGAAATTTTGACTCTCAAGAATCAACTTAGATTTCAATGTTTAAAATAATACTTTTCAAATTTATTAATAATTGAAAAAAAAACATAAGTGGCAAGGTGATGAATTTGAACTTTTAAGAGGAAATTTCTTCAAACAAAATAAAAATAGCCTTCTTTTATTTTTCTTACAAGAATTCTTCTTCAAATAAATTTTAGATATTCAAATTTATCACTCCTTTTAAATATAAAAAAATTCCGTTCTGCATTACCGTTTCAAAGAGTAAACTCTTTTCAATAGACGCGAGACATATTGCCAGTTGTTATATAATAATCAGTTAACCATGTAATGGATGATAGGGCTAATAGAATGGTCATTATACTCTAATAGACATAAAAAAATAAAATGACGATGTATTTCAAACTTTTTTATTCAAGAGCTTTATTAGAAGGTGCAAATTGAATGGTGCATGTTCTCGACTCTAATCCTTTTACTGTCAAGAGGAACCGAACAACAAAAAAAAAAAAAGACCACGTTGTCGTCTTCCTCCACATCTAGTTAATATAACCATATCAACTAAGAAAAGTGCCCAAAAAAAAATTTATTGTGAAATTTTTAGATTTGGATCAAAGCTACAATAGTCTATACATATAAAGTCCTCGTTTGATGGAGATTAAAAATTAGGTTTTTAGTAAATTTTGATAAAAAAAATGATGAAATATGTAGTTGAAAAGTTGTTTGTCCTATGAAATATATGAAAAAAATTAATTGTGGGCTTCATCAACTTAACATTTATATAAATTAAAATTAAAATTTCTACAAAAGGGGATGTAGCTCAGATGGTAGAGCGCTCGCTTAGCATGCGAGAGGTACGGGGATCGATACCCCGCATCTCCATTATTCTATAAATGTTTTCCATTTTTTAGATGGGCTTAACTATGAGGACATGAGGCCCAAGATAATGAGGCTTAACACCGTCTTAGAAAGACATCCCCTCTCTATGGCCCAAGATTGTAATATAGCCCAGATTGAGAATTTCCGACTTTTTAAAATCTTTTATTATTTAATTCTTTAGTTCGTTCATAAAGTTTGTCACTTGTCAAAAAATATTTTTTATCTAGAATTTTAAATCGACAATGATCCACGAATTAAATTACTGACTCGATGGAACTTAAACCATTGTTCTATTCCATCGACATGATGCTTCAACCGATTTACTAAATGGCCTGGATGTAAAAAAATATGGCACATGAACGATTTTCATCCATCAATAAGCACGAGTGGCAAACTATAACA
Source organism: Fraxinus greggii (assembly GCA_903798315.1). Classification (NCBI taxonomy): domain Eukaryota; kingdom Viridiplantae; phylum Streptophyta; class Magnoliopsida; order Lamiales; family Oleaceae; genus Fraxinus; species Fraxinus greggii. Next base: position 5,300 of record CAIGRK010184846.1, on the reverse strand, counting down.
TAAAGGGAAAACCTCCACGTACAGGTGGGGGTTTCACAGGGCCGGCCGGCCTCTCACAACCTAGCTGGCCCCACATGTTTTAAAAAAGAATAAAAAATTCACCCCCTCCCCCTATATGTCTTGCTTGTAAACTACCCACCTCCTTTTCCCTGTATTTCTAGTAAATCTCTAGCAGGAGTGTTGGACACTTCTTCGGTGATTGCCCGATAAAACGTCGATGTCCACTTTGTGTGCATGGATTTCAGAAGTTTTTCAAGGTTGAAAGAGACACCGTTAACAAAAAAAGAGACACCGTTAACAAAGGCAAATTCTTCAAATGTTGCAGTGTGAAGTGTGGGTTTTGGGATTGGTGCTAAGATGGAGAAGTAATCGGTGAATCTAGTGGTACTAGGGCTAAACTAGCGGCGAATGAAGAGGTTGAAGTTATGACGCGAACGTTCCAATATCAAGTTCGGCTAAATAATGAAGAAGAGCTCTTGATTTATGTGATTTCCTCCTCCATCTGCGCAGTATATACCGATCCGGCATCCTAGTCACCTCGTTGCGTATCAACACTGCAATCGCATGCCTACATACTATACCCCGGAATTCGAACAGGTGACAACTGTAGATGATTAAAGAGTTCTCTCTATTAAATGACACTTGAAATTTTTTTCTCCATCTTCGTTCACCACAAACAACGTCCTCACGTACCTGATACGTTGTCCCCAGATGTCCTTCTGAAGCAGAGATGAGATCACAGTAAACCTTCCCTGTGAACTCGACCAGAACTTCCCTGAACTTTGAAAGGGTATACAATTCCTGATATTGGTTTTCCATTTCGTATGTGGTTGCACACAGTATCATTTGAAAGAAAGACCTGAAATCAGCCTGAAATTCCTTTTCTACCTTATTCCGCAGGGCTCGCTCATACTATTCGACGAACTGTTTCAACATATCTTCGAATGCACATAACCGTCGAAGAGGCGTTCATACTTTTACTTCTTTGCGTTGTTGACATACCAACCTAGAAAGTTGTTTTCAAAAAACATGGCACCCAACGACCTCTATTCTCGTATAATGCGGATAACCAAGCATTATCGCGTAAGTCATAGGTATCGATCATCACTCTACAACCTTCCTCAAGCTCTTCAATAAATTGTGTATCATAAACCAATACATGTATATCCAAAAAGATCGAAGCCTTATCCACATGATATTCAAATTTTTCAGGCAGTTTTTTCAATATGTGCCAAAGACACCATTATGTTTCGTATCCGAGAAAATTATCTCAATTGCATATTGCATCGCTTTGTCTTGATCGGTAATTATTCCATGTGGAGCTTGACCGTACATGCACTTCAACCATGTCTTGAACAAACACACAAATGTATATGTGTTCCCATTTGATAGCAAACCACAACCAAGCAATGTTGATTGATCGTGATGATTCACGCCAACAAAAGGGGCGAATGGCATATCATACTTATTAGTAAGGTAGGTTGTATCAAATGTCACAACATCCCCAAACTCCTTATATGCTTGCCTGCACTGATTGTCAGCCCAGAAGACATTTTTTAGGAGCGAATCATCATCTAAGTCAATACAAAAAGTAAAATTCGGAGTAGCGGGATTGCATTTCAGAAAAGTAAGACTGTATTGCAGTTGCAACACCCTCACCCAGTCTTCGCCGTCTCACTTCTTCGATATAATCCCGACAATCCTTTTCAATGCAAGTCATGTTCGTGTAGCCATTGGCCTCAACAACTACGGAGTTAAAACTTTTATGTAATGGTATTCCTGCTACATCATTCACTTCGAGCTTTTGTTTCACGTATGCACTAAAATATTGGTACAACCTGGACCTAGTAGGACTCATCTTATGATTGTGGTCAAGGTGGACCGGGTTAATCTTCCAGTAACCATGTATTTCTAACAATGCAGAGATCTTGACTTTACAACCCGTCTGAATTGTTGGTTATGGCTTCAAAGAAGTGCTTGTAGTACCAATTCTTCATCGCTCCCTACTATACGTCAACGTTACAAATCTAAAAACTTCGTCATTATCTCTCGTCGAACTCCTCTTCCTAACTGGAATACCTACGTCTAAGCATATCTAGCATAAAAATCATACACTTCTTTTTCATCCTTGAACTGCATACCAACTTCAGGCACAGTGACTCCCTCTCCTCCTATTGTTTCATCCTCCGCGGAATTCAATGTGTCATCCACATTCTCATTTTCGGATTTGATAGACAAAACATCTTTTATATTTGGATCATCCTTTAAGAGGCTGAGAGTTTATTCCAATCTAAAAGGCTGATTTCATTCTATCTAGCTCATTATTTAAACATAACATAAATATTGATTTCCTCAATGTTCTGAAATCAAAATCAAAACCTATGATCAATGCATCTTCAATTTAAAACAGAATATATCCAAATCAGCAAAACAAAATCAAGATCATAGTGTTGAGTTGTTAAATTTAAAACAGAATATATCCAAATCAGCAAAACAAACCGGTCGTTAATATATCCAAATCAGCAAAACAAACCGGTCGTTGCTCACTGATAGGAAGAATCTATGATCAATGCATCTTCATCTCGAATGTGCATAACTAAACAGTAATTCTTATGAGGTAGCCAGAAATACACTACAACAATCACACCCTAACAAAGTTGAAAAGAATAGTAACATTGTAGCTTCAAATGCCTTCAGAAGTTACAATTTCATGACAAATTACCAACACCTATATAAAACTGGCCATAGTACAAATTTACTACTCTGTATTCAATAACAAATCAACCTAAAGTTTACAAAGCCTTCTATCTAATTCAATAACAAACTTACACTTATTAAAGGGGCCTTCTTCAATCTTCTTCACCTCCATCTCCGAACACCACCTACCCATACCCATCTTTTCTCAACTCTGAATGATAGGAAATTATATTCTGTGTAAACAAGATTTTATGCTAAGCAATATTTGGTAATAGACATAAAACTCATCGCAACACAAATCTACTCAGTGTTGACACACATTTTAAAAACCAATTATAATATACTCAACATACTATATGCCAAAGCTGATGTTAAACACACATATCATATTACGTTGCTAAAGTAGGCTACTCAAGATTTCCTACACAGTTTCAGCCCAAACAAGTTACAAAACACATAAATTCGTACTGTCATTTGTAATCACCCGGTTCTGGAGATGGAGAAGCCTCTGTATATAGCGAAATTGCAAGAACGAGAGCTGCCTACTTTCTGCCTGAAATTTCACCAAGATAGATTATGGGTCGTTCCAATATTGGAGGAAATGGGTTTGGAGAAGGAAACTATAGGCTAATGTACAGGGTTTGGGAGGAAATGGGTTTGGAGGTGGAGCTGAGATTTGGGGGAAATGGTGCCGGAGATAGAAAATAGATTCAGCTACAGAAAAAAATGCTTCTTTAATTTTTTCCCTTCTCTCCCCCCATTTTGGCACCCTCAGCCTTAAACTAATCACAGCTGTCCACTTCCAAAATGATCTCCACCATACACGTCAATTTGTCAACTGATTTTGTAAAATAACTTGGTACAAGCAACATTTTTGGAATAAAATGGTGATGAGGGGTTATGGCATAAGTAATTGAATCCAATAATGTATGTACTTTTAAAGGAAAAAAAATAATTCAAGTGTTCTTTCAAAACATCAGAAGAAAAGAAATAATTGTCCTTTAAAGGTTCAAAGCAGACAACAAGTTGTAAACGAAACAAATAGTTGTCCTCCAAAGGAGTCCATTCAAAAGCAAGTGATGATAGTCAAGATTCCTTCATCAAATTGGAAAGGTTTTTCAAGTCCGGTGATCAAGAACCTCTATAAAAAGAGACATTTTTCAAGAAGAAAAATAGTGTGAGTTCGAAAAATTAAGAATTCTCTCTATATTGTATCATCTATATTTTAGATTTTTTTTTTAAATAATTTTTCTTTATGATCTATTTAGGGAAAAAATTGTATCTATTCAAGGCGTATCTAGTCAAGTTACTATTTGAATCAAAGTTGTTATTCAAAAAAGTCTAGATTAGTGTTCACCATTCATCAATAAAGAAAATATTCATTTTCAAGATTATTTCTTCATTTTAATTGCAATTAACTACATTGGATTCTACTATTTCAAACATAGCATTGTTTTTTCTTGTTCCCACTGAGTCAAAGTTATTTTACTATTCAAAAAAGACAAATTGTTCACTATTCATCAATAAAGAAAATATTCATTTTGAAAATTATTTCTTCATATTAATTGCAATTAGCTACTTTGGATTAAATTGTTTCAATACATAGAACTATTTTTTCTTGTTCCCTCTATTCTAGTAAGGAATCATTTCAAGGGCTTTGGATGCCTTCCTTTGCCTTCCAAGGGTTGAGTTTGCACCTTTTTAGTTTATCCTTTAAAATTTGACTTTACCCTTCTTGTGAAATTTGATTTGACTTTATAGTCGGCTCATACTTAACTGTGAAAGTTTTAATTTTCTTATTTGCCTTAATCACAAAATCAATTTTAGTGCAATCATTGAAGTTGGGTGACAGCTTGATAGTTCCAACTTTATTGAATGTAAAATTTTCCTTTTAATCGTTCAGGGTCAACTCCTTTACGTGCTCTTCTTCTTTAGTAGTGATTTCTCAAGTTGGATGACTAGTGTATTATCCAAATTCTTAGGCAATTGAACCCAACTACTTATTGTAATTCTTGACATATTTTCCATCATTCGGTCTCAATCTTGTTAATGAACTGAGAAAGGACATCTTCATGAAAAGTCTTCCAACCTTGTGGTAGTTGGAAGTCCGCGCGTGATTTCCATTAACTTTGTTGTACCAAGAGAGGTCCGAACAATTTTTCAAATCCAGATTGAAAGTGTACAAGTAAGGATAAATTTTTTATGTGATCTATGATTCACATAATTCTTCCAAGAGCAAGTCATCTTGGTTAATGACTGGTGGAAAAAAAAAAATTTCACTGGCAAGTTATCCTCATCAATTTCGACAAATGTATCATATCCCGTCATTTCATGATGAGATCTCCTATAAGCATATATTTCTCATCAATTTTGTGGTCTACCATCTCCAAGTTAATCATGTCTACCATCTCCAAGTTAATCATTCCCTTGCTACTCTTCGTTGTCTAATAGATGTTATGAATTTTAGATCACAAGATAATGACAATACTCAAATAAACAAGAAGAAAATAAACACCAAAATTTACATATAAACCCAATATGAGAAAACCATGGGTAGAGAAGAAAAATTCACTACAATAAATAGTAATTGTGTTTACAATATC
>CAIGRK010184801.1:0-16068 GCA_903798315.1 Fraxinus greggii | reverse complement strand
GAATCATGCCAAACTGACAACTCTTTCCTCCTTAAATCATTCCTTCCCTTCGGGTTCAATTCTTTTTCGCAAGGTATTCTTTTGCGTCTATACAATTTCCAAATTTCAAGATTTAAACAGTGGTTCAAAGTCGTAGGGTTGATCAATCTCAAGTAATAAAATACTAGAGATGAAGAAAAAGGTAAAGTGGCATCAGACTCAACACAACAGCAGGAGACTTGGCATGACAATCAAAGGCGGGGGACTGAAAAAGAAGAGCACCTCTCTTCGAATGCACCAGTCATCGGTATAGTGCAGGCTGAACGTGATGCACTGCAGGCGGTTCAAGAGTTTAAAACATCTAGTCCATTGTTGGATAAATATTTTAGATATTGTAACATTGCTTGGAGTAGTGGGTTGTGGGATTGTCACTTGAATAAATTTGCATCTTTTGCTACGGTGAGTAAAGAGGATAGGTTGTGGATTTATTGTATTCCAATGTCAATACTGACCGTAGTTTGCAACGATATATGACAATAAAGTGGTTTGATTGACGTTTCAAAGAGCAAAAAAAAACCCACTAACTTGCACCGTGACTCTGTTGGACAGAAAGGTACTGCTATTCAAGCAAAATGCAATCCAAAATTACGTCCACTCAGTCAAGATTGTCAATCTTGATCGGAGTGATGTCATCTGCCACCTGAAAGTGTCCAACCAAACGAGCAAAGAACATCATCTGTTGTTCGAGAGTGAACTTGATGTTTTCAGCCTGCATTCACATCAATCAGCAACTTGTGTCCACCAGAATATACAAGCTATAATTTAAAGTAACATATATACCTTGCGGAATCCATGTTGTTCTCCTTCGTATTCCACGAGAGCGACTGGCAACCCTTTATCCTTCAACGCATGGTAGATTTTGCGTGCTTGATTGGGGAGGACAACCTGTAAATTTGCAGGACTCTGTGTCGGAAATCACGACTAATAGAATAATCAAGGACATCGTAAGCAATATTAACCACAAGCAGTTGATAATTTATGATTCAGAAGTCGGGAGAGAGAAGGAAGGGATAACATCTAGGTGAAGAAAGAAAAAACAGAAAAACCAGAAAGACAGAAGGTCGATTTCATTCATACCTTGNGGTAGATTTTGCGTGCTTGATTGGGGAGGACAACCTGTAAATTTGCAGGACTCTGTGTTGGAAATCACGACTAATAGAATAATCAAGGACATCGTAAGCAATATTAACCACAAGCAGTTGATAATTTATGATTCAGAAGTCGGGAGAGAGAAGGAAGCGATAATATCTAGGTGAAGAAAGAAAAAACAGAAAAACCAGAAAGACAAAAGGTCGATTTCATTCATACCTTGTCTTCTAATCCTTGAAATAGTATTATGGGGCAGGAAAATTTATCAACAAAATTGATAGGAGATCTCTCAAAGTATGCATTCTCATTTCCTGCATCGTACAATTAGCCGCCATGATAGGGGAAAAAGTGGAGGGATAAACACCAAAAAGAAATTAAATATATTGTTATACAGTTATTACCAACAAGGTTGTCAATATAGTGAGACTCAAACTTGTGAGTGTCAGCTCTCAATGATTTTAAATCTGCCACCTGTTTGTTAAGAAATAAATATTATTTAACTAGAGAGATCAAATTTTAAGCCTACGTAATTCACAAATAAAAAACCAATAATTACAGAAAATCAACTAAAACTCAGATATTAATTGAAAACAGAGATGACAAAAAGCAAATGCATGCTTAGTGTAACATAGGGTATTTGTATGTTGCCTCCTGATTTCACCTTATTCAAGAACTATTTTTCATGAAATTAACAGTCTCGTTAACAACAAAAAATCTTTCAGAAGCATAACCCATGCTTAATTTCTGCACCTTTCACGTTTATGATCCATTTTAGGTCATGTGAAACTAAGATAAGTGAAGCATATTTCCACCACTTGTCATGGATCGATAAATATACAGAGAATTGAGATGAGATAAGTGGTTTTAATAACCATAAAAGATGTAATTTTTAAACATGAAAGGATATAATATCTACATGGATAAACATAAATATGAAGTTATAGATACGATATCAATTGTTACCTCAAATTCACATAGGTAGGTTTAGTGGGTATGTCAATTTTAAAAACAAATACCTACATTATCTCAAATGTTGAAGGTGAGACCAAAAAAATGCTCTAAGGCGGTGATTTGTTGTTGGAGCTTCATTCATGGCCTAGTGGACTAAAGGACACTAGATTCAACCAATTCTCTCTCCTGGTTGGTTAAGGATTGTTGTTTCCACAACCAAGGTCAAGGGTTCAGAATTGGTACTTGCACTCCCCCTCAGAAAAAAAAAAGGGGGAAAGGAAAGGACACTAGATTCTCAGAAATGTCCATGAGTCACCCAATATTCAGTTACTAAAACATATACTGATCTCCCAATTAAAAGATCCAACAGTGAAATTTTCTAGGGTCACTAAAAAGAGTTTACAGCTATTTTAAGCAAAATAGATTTTGAATTTAGTGAAGCTTTTATTTTTCCCTTTGGCAGTAGAGGACTAATCACAGAAAAGTAGCACGATACATGTGTGAGTTCTTCCACTTTTTAGTTGTCTGTATGTTTACTGGCAATTAAATAAGTGGCCTCAGCAAGCAAACCACTGACTCTTTCTCTTCCCCTTTCAACAATTAAGTCACACATTAAAGGGACATGAGAAATAGTTGAAGAAATGAACCTTCTAACATCTTTGACATGTTTGTTTGTATTTGCATATAAACAGCTAACAAATTATGAGCATATATACTTTTTGTAGGTATGCAGGAAATTTAGAGTAAATAAGCACTACAAAATAAGGAAAATGAAGAAAACTGTTGAGCTTCATAAATAATGCCGGGGTTCACTAAAAGAATTCCTTTTGAAATAAATTGCGATTATTTACATGCATTCCTGACTTAAGTGAACACGTTCCAAATATGTACGTGTTCATTTCAAATGGTAATCACTACTTGAGCATTAAAAGATTGAGATGACGTAGACCTGGAAAAAGATGGACATTTGGCGCCGAAGCTGTATTACATTCTTAAAACAAAAAGAAAGTTGAAAAACTCAAAAATTTGTAGAGAATAATTTGATTATAATTAAGTTGATGATTAAAAAGTGTCAAAAGTGATCAAGGAAAATAAGTATTTAAAACATTAAAAGAATTAAAAGTCTTAATCTAAACAAGAAAATAAAATCCCACTACAACGAGAAATAAAATCCCTATCCTATTTGCAATAGGATTGTCCTACATCAATCTTCCCCACTTTATAAAAAACTTATCCTTGAATTGGTTGAAGAAGAGTAAATTGATCAATTAGGAGGAAATGTCATCACTTGATGTGCACGATAAATATCATTGTACTCATTTACATCATTTGAAGTCAACTTTGCTTCTACTTTGCTCATTTATTTTCCTCACGGACACTTCCTACATGATATTCCTCCATAAACAATGCATGGTTCAATTTCAGTCCATTCTCAGTAGAGGCCAATAGTATTATTTTTAATCCTTCATCTTACAAAAAAACTGGCATGCGGACTAAGATTCATACCCTATATCTCTCATGCTTATATAATTAATGGAATAGGATTTCATAAAACGTCAACTGAACTTCTGTTCTCAATTTGTCAAGCATCATCTTCAATTGCTTCATAATTGGGAAGTTCAATTCCCTTTCTTTTGCCAGACACTTCTAAACTTCAACTTGTTTAGTTGTTTATGATCAGAGTGCGGCTTGAAGTCAAGTCTTAAATTGCAATTTTACCATAATGTTTTCATTCTCGCGATATTATTCCTTGTCAATTTCCATGTTTTGTTGATTAGTAGATCTTAGATTTTCTTGCATATGCCGTTCTATCTCTTATCATGATCGGCAACATTCTAATCTTCTAAACGACATATTTTCAAACTCATCGGGTGCTTTATAAATCTTATGTTCTTTGTTTACACTAGTATTCGCATTTTGCTACTTAAGTGGCAATACACCGATCTTCTAATCGTATGACGTACTACCAAGACATTTACTTATTGTCTCCGCCTATGAAAGTAGCATGTACATTATATTACCATGGTTGTCCCAAAAGTACTCAACACTCGTTCAATCTCATCTCTGTAGTACTTTTCAACAGAAAGTGAAACTTTACATACCTTCGTATCTTGATTTGTCATTCCCTTTTAACTAGTGAAACTCGATAGCCGAACGAGTATTTTTTGTTTTCCAATTTAAAACTTTAGCTAATGAGTATTTTTCTCGCTAATCCCACGATCTAGGTTTATGTTGATATATTGTTGATAGTGCATTGTGTTCTAAACATCTTGTCACACTTCAAATTAGGCTACCTTATATCTTCAAATATGGGCCTTCGCAAAATCCTTGTCAACTTGTTCATGCTCCATTTGACATTGGCTTTGTTCAGAGGAATGACGTAATGTTGAATTAAATCTATATTTGGCCTCCACTTTTTCAAAAACTCGTTTTCAACCACACATTCTCCTATAAAATAATTTAACATGTAAACCTAAAAAAATTTCTTACTTTTAACTACACATTCTCCAAAAAAAATTATTATTTTAAAACAGCTTTTCCTCCAACAAGGGGTCAAACAGGGACTAAGTTGCATTGGAACTTACTATTGCGTCAAAGATGATTGTTACCCAAAGGTAGAACATCGTATTATGCCGTATGTGATTGTTTAATGGACAACTTTTGTCATGTTGGAGTAAATCATCATTGCACATATGATGGTTTGACCGATGAAAATCTCCACGTCGTATTAAGCCTTGACAATGTGAATATTTGGACCTAGATTGGACTCGAGGCAAATCTCTAGACACATGTTATCGTGTTATGGACTCCTTGGAACAACCAACATTTATAGCAGTCAAAGTCTACAAATTTTTGTTAGCAATATCTTCGAATTTATCCATCTCTCGTTCTAGATTTTGGACCATCCTCCGAACATTATCGTGAGGATTCGTATCACTATCATCATAGGTAGCCATCAACGAAGGGCTGACCTTCTCTAATACCAATTTTAGTATGAAAGTCGAATTAAATTTTTGAATTAAGAAGAAAGTTGAAAAACTCGAAAATTTGTTAGAGTGATTTGATTATAATGAAAACTGATGATTAAGAAGTGTGCAAAGACTTGCTTATATAGGTAAAATAATCCCCTAATCCTAATAGCTCAAGAAAAATAAGTAACTAAAAACGTAAGAGGAATAGAAGTCATAATTTAGAAATAAAATCCGACTACAACAAGAAATAGATCCTATCCTATGTGCAATAGGATTGTCCTACATCAACATTTATTCTTCTCCCGTTTTCTTTCAACCAAAGTACCATAATATTACCACAAACAATTTTGACAAAACTAACTTGACAGAGTTATTCACTTTTTGAAGAAACTGGGTACCATATTGATGCAAACAAGATTGAAGAACAATAAAATACCCAAAGTAAATATATAGCTAGCAGCATATATTAAACTCTTGACATGAAATTTGTAAGTGATTGATCAAACACTCACACCATACAGGGAAGCTCCAGCTTTGAATATTTCTTTGAATGCAAGTGCGGCTAATGTTGTGTATCCACCAGCAGAACCTCCAGTAATGCATAGTCGTTCACTGTCAACTTTTCCGCTATCAACCTGCAATACAAAAAAAAATTATTACAACCAAAACCATCATAGCAGGTTTATTGTAACTAGGAAAATAGTTGAAATTCGGATGTTACCAAATACTCTGCGCAACTGCAACAGTCATTGACATCAACAATTCCCCAGCATCCCAGTAGCCTATCTCGATATTCTCTACCATAACCTTCAGATTTCAACTTAAACACTATACATTTAGCAAAAAGAACTGAGCAGCAAGCAAATAGAAAAACCAAAATTAACAATGGATATACCAGTGCTTCCACCATAATTAACATCCACAAATGCCCAACCCTGACTTGTCCAATACTGGATACTGAGATTAAAAATTCCACGTGTCTCAGCAGTAGGTCCTCCTGCATGTTGCATAATTAGAGTTTGGCAACTGGTACATCTAATAAAACAGAATTTTGTTCAGGTTATGCTCAAAGAACAATAGGCATACTAAAGATATTCAGCATATATTTTTTTCTAAAGGGTCATTCATATCAATTCTCTCCAACATCATGTATAATGCCAATGAACATTTATTTCATTAGCAAATGGGCGTCCCATTGACTATTATATTCTTGTAGTTTGACATATATATTTCCAATTCACAAGCCAATCACATAACAGTAAAATATTTAAGATAGATGGCCATTTGCATGTCAGATGTAAGACAGTTGACATGCACAAGCAGAACAATTTCGCCCCCCAAACAAACTAAAAGAACTTAACTAATTTTACAGCTGTAATTCAATACTATCTGTTAGTAGAAATGCACAACCACTGTTATCAGATTTGCAGACTGAAGCAATTCTCATATTAGAGAGAAACAATTCCCCATAGAAGACTATTAGACAGATTTAGGTTCTGTTATAAGCTGTTGCTAACTTTCAAGATTTCTACACTGTGGTAATATTCAATTATCCAGATGACAATCCTTGCTAGTGTAATGCCAGAACTATGAAATATAGAACCACCGAAAGATATTTATTCATCCTCAAGAATGCAAGTCTTCAGATAAAAATCCATAACTTTTCACTTTCAGAACATACTCATGTAGCCACAGGAATATTAACATGGAAAAAAATCACTCGTCACTACGTACAATATTATAGGGTACGAGGAAAAAAAGCTGCAGCAACTGTGTGAGTGTCTAAAGACTTTTCTCACATTAAGTACTGAACAGTTCAAATAAAAACTTAAGTCTCGCAAACCCAATCGTGATGGAAGAAAAGAATAAAAGAACGAAAAGAATACCATGGCTCTTCAACAGCAGAGGAGGTTTTTCTTCCTGACTGGCTTGGTAATGAGGGTTGGTTGGGGGATAAAAGTATGCATATGCACTTTCACCTGGGACTTTGGTAGGGAACTCTATCAGTTCTGGTGAACTCAGGTATGGTTCATAGTCCGAATTAATAGAAGAAGAAGACCACATTATATTAAAATTAACCACTTTTGATTTCTGATCATCTAAAATCACCTGCAAAGATAACAAAAAATACTGAGGAATGAACTAAAGTGAAATCATAAAGTAAAAAGGAAATACTCAGGCATTGTCATATTCAAGAAATTGTAGCAATACATATGATCTATCTGATAGTAAGACAGTAAAACAAACTCAGCACCTTAGCTATTGACAATGGAAGAACTGCAGAAGCTCCCTCAACATACAGGCAATCAAGCCCAGATGTCTGCATTAGCGTTATGCACATATTTTTAGACAAATATCATAAGAAAAGTGAATATATATTTACAAGAGAAAATCTTAGCCCCAGTTTGAGCCCCATTTTTTGGGGTCAATGTATTTTTGTAGTGATTTTTCGGATAATGTGAGGTTAAAAATAAGGAAAAATTTTGAGTTTACGTATACAATTATTTTATGGGAGAATATGTGGTTGAAAATGAGTTCTGGAAAAATGGGGCTCAAACAGGGGCTTAATATTCTAGACATTGAGGAGGCAAGTGTTATTTACAATATTATTTATATCTGTGAAAGGAATATCAAGCAGCGATATCATGCTCATAGCAACATCCAGAATTCCAAGATATGACCTCCCTTTCTTCCTGCAGACCATTTTCCACACAATTGAAATATTTCAATAAAACCCAAAAGAACAAGAAATGAATTAGATAAAAATTAGGTCTAGCACATACATACTGTACGATGATATTTTTCAAAAACTTGATGAAACATAAATTTTATTATTGAAAATGTTATATTGGAGACACCTGTAACTGCAAGCAATCAAGTTCTTTTGACCATGATTCACAACAAACTCGTAAGAATTCATGCCAAAAACCCATAAAGGTCTTGCAAACTCAGCGTTCAAGGAGTAAACAGGCAGCACTTCATTTGTAGATTCCACCTGAGATCAATTTATAGGAAAAACATGAGATCAAGACTCAGTCAATTATGAATGTGTTTGTGTGTGCGTGTGTTTATGTGTGTTTGTGAGAGAGAAGAGAGATGATGATGATGATGATGATGATGATGACAGTGGCGGAGCAATGATTACAACCAAGTTAGTCTAAGGTTTTATGGATGTCACATGTGATCCTCATGACAAAATTAACATTTGTTAACTTTTTAGTGCATGATATGCTATAACCCTATATGTGACTTTAAAATGAATATGAATAAGATGCAGTAATATATCAGACACTTTTATACATTAAAGATACTGATCAAAGCCTGATATCAGAACTTCTTATCATAAATAAGCCTGTACGCCAGAGAATAACAGGGAATTTGGAAAGAAAATACATAATGTAAAGTTAAGGGCATCAAAATCAAAACATCATGTTACGTATTCCAATATAAAACATTTACAAAGTTTCTGCGATAACATAAAGACTTCTATATTTATACTTATTTCATCATGGTGCTTGTATAAGACAGGAAATTCCATCTAATAACTAAAACATGGGAGACCACTGTCAATGCCGAAGGTATTAGTATCAATATTTATTGGCAATAGTTGCATGGCATAAATCTTTTCCCAAACAGAAGACAAAAAATAAAGTTGACATTTAATGTTTGTCAAGCTTGTTGCATATTTGTATCAGTCGATAAATGGTGATGAAAATTGGAAAAATATGGGTTTCTCAACCAAGTGCATCTGAAAAATGATAAGAAGAATATGTACATACCCATTTGTAGATATTCCAAAACCCACTTTTTCTATCAGTGATGAAAAAAAGTTCTCCTGCAAATTAAGAATAACAAATCAGTGCCAGAAAAGTTCAAGCCACTCAGAATTATAAGTCTTAGTTAAAAATGTACAGCAAGTACGCAATAAATATTTCACGATGAGGACAAAAAAGATGATCTATGAATAATTACATCAGCTACTCCAGTGAAATTGATACCAAAGAAAACATATTTTAGATCAACAATATTATCTTGAACAAAGAAAAAAGTTCTAACAACGATGTAGTTTAGATAACTGGACAGAGGCCAAAAATAGTAAGAACGGAGAGGAGACAAAAAAATCAACAGAGGTGATTATTCAACCTACCAAGTGAAATAGAGCCTGATGTAAATACCATCTGGCCAAAGGCCAGTGATGGTCTAAAGAGAGAGAGGGAAACTAAAAGCAAAGGAGATTCAACCAAACAAAAGAAATGGCACCAGCCAACATAAACACCATTTGGCCAAAGGCCATCCATTCAGAAGATGGGAAGTTTAAAACAAACACCTAACTCTAGTTCAACAGAACAAGGAAGAAACACGACATAGATGCCATACAATTTCAGATTGCCTGAATACAAATACCCAATGAATAAAAGAATGACAGACAAACAGAGTAGCCAATACACCAACAAAAACAAAATCAGAAAACCAAAAAGAAACATTAACACAAGGGAAGCTAAGGACGTATACCAAAAAAGAACAAAGAAGATTAAAGAAATAGAGCAGAAAAACAGTTTAAGAGATTTCCAGATTCTATCCAAATTGCAGACTCATGCTTGGCTGTCACTCGGAGACTTTCACCTATTCAAGTCGAGGCAGATCTTCCTGGTCTAATCAGCAAGCTTCTTAAAACAGTGCTTCTTTTCGGACCCACTTTCTTTAATCTGCCAATAAGTTTCTATTTCATCTTTCATTTTTTTTTTTGTCTGACTTTCTTCCACACAAAGAGGCATAGACCCAATTAAGTGGCTTTATATCTATTATGTCTTGGTTCTACTCAACCTAAAACCTTTATATGCCAAAGCACTTGTGAAAGTTATAAATATCTTCTTTTTAGTTGCTAGTTTTGTTCACTCTGCAGCTCTACTGTTAAGCCAGTAAATCAGCGAAATTATCCACAAGATTGGTGATTGTGGAACTGGTGACTGGTGACAATTATATTTTCTTATCATGATTAGGAGATGCCCCCGACTATGAACATTGCTTTCTTATAATTTTCCTCTCTTGGGGATAGGAGTGGGGTGGCACATTAATATTTTCTAGACTGAACTGGCAATATCACAATAAAGTGCACCTAAATGAGAAGGCTAGTCTTTTATGACAGTAAAAGAGATAATCATACGAAAGGATTTGCTTATGGTCAAATTGAAAAAGAAAAAGGAGCGTTAAAAAGGCATGTGATGCTTTGAGTAGAGAAGTCCAAAGCCTACCTTGAGGTGACCACTTAGGTTCAGTTGGCGATTCCACAATTGATGGATCGCCACCAGCAATACAGGTCCGGTTTTGAATGTCCCTGGAACAAAGCATTTCAATAAAGAGAATAAAAAATACTTAGGGCACTTTATATATAAATTGTCACTATTGAACTTGCACGAAATAATTGGTCACAAGTTAATGGGATTAAAATCCAAAATGATAAGTAACATCCTTGCACTTTATCACCTACACTCCGTATATCAATATAGAGAATGATTTATCATATGTAATTGACATGGGAAACCAAAATGACTTGAATATTACAAAAATAAGCAACAAAGGAGAGTCAGTAAACAGAAGCATTAGGAAGAATTGCCAAATGCTGGGTTTCAGGGATTGAGAATTGATATGAGAGGTTGTAAAATATCAAAATATCAGCAAACCTAAATATTCCGATAAATCCAACAATGAACTATAATGACACTTGCAGTAGATATTCAAACAAATATATTTTGTTTGGCTTCAAGTACGATTGGATTGATGTAACGTTACCCAAAATTTGCATAAAACAAGATTTGCCAAATTTATGGAAACTCTAAGACTTCCTCACACAGTACATGGATACTATTTTCTGCATGCATATATTAAGTTTAGAACACTTAATACAGTCAATAAACTTTACAGTCTCCTAAGAAATCACAGAAATCAGAAAGAAGGGGGTTGGGGGGGTGGTAATATTACTTCTCTCTCTCTTATGAAATCAGAACGAAAGGGGGTAAAATCACTTAGCAAGGATGCATGCAAAATAATGCTAGCAAGGGAAATGTCAAATTCCAATGATCAAAAACGAAAAAAAAAGTTAAAGGATAAGGTGACACTTCCAGTCTTCTGCACGAAGAAAACAAAAGAAAAACAAGTTCAACATACCCATTCTCAGATATGTAGCCAACCCAAAGTTCTGATCTGTCCCATGGCATGTTGGGATGACCCCATTCAATCCAGGCCACTCGTTCTCCTTTAGGATCAATCCGAGGAAAAGCATAAAAGTCGTTGCCCCCAACTAATATTTTTGGTTCTGCATCATGACTGATTATCAGCATAAATTGGAAAATATAACAGATAGTCATTCACTAGAAACCCAGGCCTCTCATCCCAGACGTCCACCTTAAAAAAAAAATTAAAAATCAAGAAAAAATAGAAAATAAACTAGTTTTACCGAAATACTCCTAGAAACATTCACAAAAAGCCAACTTACCTTCTATATTGTTGATACTGAGATCAACAGAAACAATTGTTGTGGTAGGATTTGTACTACTATCACGACGGTCTAGCAAACAGAACAGCAATAAGTATAAGAATAAATGCTAAACAAGATAATAAATTAAACAACTTCAACAATACATTCCCTGAAAGGATGATAAATATTGACAATCTACCTTCTCTTACTGTTAGATAACGATTAAATCGTGAGTCAAACACTCCATCCGCATAGCACGCAAGTGGTCCACCATAATCTGGTGTAAGTGGCACAGGAACTGAATCTGCTAGGATGAATCAAATAAATAAGATCTCAAAAGCTTCTCACAGTCAAACAGAAATCTATGCCAACATTAAAACTTAGGTAAAAAGATGGGAACTCTTTTACCCCAAAAAAACAATTTTTTCATTTTTTTATGTTGACAGCATGATCAATTAAAGTAATAGAGCACAGAAGCTCTTCTGATGAAGAACAGAAACGTTATGAATAGAATAAGAACTGAAAGTCAAGTAAAATGTAACCGAAAGTAGTTGTACATCATCTCAAGGGGCGAGAAAAGAGTAAAAGATTGACCTGCAGATGACATTGAGTTCTTATAGAGTCTTTGGTCCTTATAGTTTGAGAAAATTACTACATCCCCTGAAATACTGAAAGCCCCACCTCCATATTCTTGTGCCACTGTCCTCACTCCAAAATCTTTTGGAGTAATATCTACAGGCTTGGCCCCTTCTTTCTCTGCTTGCCTTACCAGCACTGTTCTTCTGAAAACCCCAGAAACTTTATAATCAAATTCAACAAACAGAAATAGAAAACAAAATCTATATCATGGACTTCATATACTGTTCCCACAAGCACCAGTCTTCCAAAACACCCACAAAGTAAATTCAACTTAATGAAAACAAACATCCACTTTTAAAACAATCTTTATCATAATTAAAACGTATTTATGTACGCACTATTGAATTTTAAAAGTATACCCCGATTCAGTGGGACGGGATTCGAGCCAAATGAGTCGGCCAAGAGGGTCCGCTGTAAAGCCACCGAGGCGCTTAGCTGAACCTGAAACGAGGTCTGCGGTGATTGGGGACTTCCACGAACCGTAGGGAGAAGTGAGTTTACTTTCCTGTGCTCCAACTGAAGACATTGTTGTCAAAAATCGCTTCTTGGAATGGAAGTATTGGCGAGAAATTGGCTTTCTAGGAGTGACTATTAATCGAGAAATGGAAAGGGAAGAATGAGAGTGCCAAAGGTAAATGGGTGAGTGGCACTGTCGAGTGAGACAGACAAGGGCAGAAAGTGCCATTTTACTAAGGGTAAGGGGGTTTACTTATTTTGTGCCTTAAGGCTGATCAATACCTGTACTCTATTTGAACCGGAATTACAAAGCCGTTATCTCATGCTCAATAATCACAAACTATGTTTTACTCCACTTGTAGTCTCAGAAAAAACGATGAGTTTATATACGGTCTCGTCATTTTTCATGACATTGGTTGACTAAATATTCGATTATTTAAATGACGATGCCTAATTATGAGAAATGGTGCATCTAAATGTAAATGGGGGACCGGTCGAAATGAGTTAAGCATAGGTTGAGCTATTCCTACTATCCACTCTCAGTCAAAGGATAAGCAAGCACGAAAGAAGTCTAACCAAATGTATTAACTCGACTTTTAAGTGAGACCAAATCTTCGTACTACTTAGTGATACCGTGACATCACACTAATAAACAATACACATGAGCTAAACTCTCTAATTTATAAATTGTCAACGTAGAGAACTATAATATACTTATGAATTGGGAATTTTAACTCACACCATATTAATGTTAAAGCCAATTCATTTTATAAAACACACAATACAATACGAGAAACTATAGCCCCGCGCGAATGCCCTAAAATCCTCGTCCCATATGACTTCTTTAAGCGATTGTTTGAATCCCTACAAAATGTGTAAATAATAAATGGATAATAGTCGTGAAAGTATGCATAAAATTAATGTTTGATTTTGATTTTAAATTATAAGAAGATTAAAGTGAAACTTTAGTGCCGATGGGATAGACGAGTGGACGGAGAGGTGCTCACTCAGCCTTGGAGACTGATGCTTGTGGTAGAGGGTACATGCAATTCAGATGCAGCAAGCATTCCTCTAGCTTATCACAGTAAAGCACTGAATACTAGGCAAGGATATTAGAGAACTCTATTTGTTTTCTTTGTATTGAAACAGAGTTTTTTTTTTTTTTTAACTGTAACAGCTACTCAATATAACGATATAAAAAGGGCGAAATCGAAGGAGCAGGAAAAAACCAAGGTAGTAACTCGACTTCAAGTACTAGAGTAATTCTCCATTTGGAACAATCTCATGATTCAAAATTTCCTTGCCAAGAGTGCAGTGACACTGCAACTCGAATGCTGTCTTTTCCACAGGTTTGTAGTTTCAAATTCGACAGACATCTGATCTACAGAATTTTGCACTTCTTCTCATGAGATTTGTTTCTCTGCTACCTGTTCGACAGCAAGATCCACTGTTCCAGTAAAATGTACAGTGGCAAGCTTTCAGTCGAATTCTAAACTACATTTCCTCAGTCAGGGTTATCAATTTTCATCGGAGTGATATCATCTGCCACCTGGAAGTGGCCAACCAAACGAGCAAAGAACATCATCTGTTGTTGGAGAGTGATCTTGATGTTTCAAGCCTGCATTGACGTTAATCAGCAAGTTTCTTCCACCAGAATATACAATGTAAATTAAACGTAATATACCTTGCGAAAACCATGTTGTTCTCCTTCGTATTCCACAAGAGCAACTGGCAACTCTTTGTCCTTCAATGCCTTGTAGATTTTGTGTGCTTGACTAGGGTGGACAATCTGCAAATTTGCAGGACTCTCAGTGTAGGAAATCATCACTAACAGAAAGATATCATAACTCATAAGCATATGATTCACAAGCAGCGAATAATTTATGTTTCAAAAGTTGGGGAATGGGGAGAAAGTTAAGGTGAAAATGAAAACAGTCAATCAATCATAAAGATAAAATGTCGATATCATTCATAGCAGGTCACCTAATCCTTGAAATAGTATTATGGGACAGGAAATTTATCAACGAAATTGATAGGAGATCTCTCAAAGTATGCGTCCTCATTTCGCACATTGTAAAAGTTGACTTCACGAGTGTACATAAATTGAATAAACATCAAAAAAGATATTAAATGTATTTTTATTTAATTATTATCGACAAGGTTGTCAATATAGTGAGACTCAAACTTGGGAATGTCAGCTCTCAATGATTTTAAATCTGCTATCTGTTAGTTGAGAAATGAAAATTAAAATATTAGACAACGAATTGAACACTTAGGTTTATGCAATTCACAAAACGTATAAAAACCAAAGAATAACAGGTGCTAAATAATTACCAATCCACAAATGCAACTAAAATTTGTATATGAATTCAAGGATAACAGCAAAATTAAGAGCAAAACATTAAGAATCTCTACACTCCCCATCAAGGATAGATAAGACTGCTGCTTAGAATTGTGACAAGGCAGGATAGTTGAACTAAGTGGAAAATAAAAGATAAAAAAATTCCAAAGTAAGGTGTGGATAACCATTATCAAAGTTAAATTTAAACATTACTGTAATTATACGGATAAATAGAAATATGAACTTTAAAACAGAAATACAGATCAAATTTCAGCATGCGATGTTACCAAATTTCAAACATAGGTAGGCTCAGTGGGTATGATAATTGCAAAACACAAATATCAGCATTAGTTCAAATATAGAAAGTAAAACCAAAAGATATCGACTCCAACTCAGTGGTTTGTATTTGGAGTTGGAGCTGCAGCCATGGCATAGTAAACTAAAGGACAATAGATTCTCAGCAGTCGACGTGAAAACTCCAAATTCAATTACTAAAACATAGAGTGATCTCCCAACTGAAAGAAATGGTCACAGCACAACTTTTCTAGGGTCACTAAAATAAGTTTAGCTCATATCAGCAAAAAAGATTTTGGATATAGCTAAGCATCTTTTTTCTTTTGGCATCAGAGGACCAACCAGAGAAAAGTAACATGATCTGCGTGTGAATTCTTCCACTCTTTCGTTGCCTGAATGTTTACTGGCAATTACACAAGTAGCCTCAGCGATCAGACCATCGATCTTTTTCCTTTTTTTTTTTTTTCTCTCTAGGCTTTTTCCTTTGGTGTGTTAGTGCGTATGTGCAGAAGCACAGCTAACAATTAACTAGATAAAGCGTGCTGAATCATTTAAGCAAATAAAATTCGATCATTGATACAAGTATGCAGGCTTGTTTTCACCAAATGCATTAAAACTTTTGAACGCAGTGAAATGCAGAACACTGTTTGAGTTTTATAAATGATACCAGGTTACACAAGAGGAAATATGTGGAAATGACCTATTGACATCTGCATATTTCCACTTTGGCCTTTGACCAGTAAATAGAATAAAAAAAAAAGGAAAGAAAAAAGCCAAAACCTCACACATAACAACTAAAAGGCAAAAATACC
>CAIGRK010184793.1:0-18729 GCA_903798315.1 Fraxinus greggii | reverse complement strand
AATAAACCTCACTAAAAATCTAAAACTACAATTAAATGTCCGAGGATTAACCAGATAGAAACAGTGTCTATAATTGTTTTCTCAATGGCTCAACATACATTTATGTATTTTTTTTCCTTTAGTGTTTCATCTGTCCCTTCTATTTTTGGAATCTTTTGTTTGGATTTCGAAGGTAGATTTCACTCTCTATTTAGTTAACCTTCTTTTTCGATAATTCGCCTCCTAGATGATAATAATTAGAATCAGATAACTTCTAATTGATAATGATTAGGATCAGATTACTCAAAAACAGCTGTACAATAAAATACAGTTAACTTTTCCTATATACCACAGCTAGTACAATCCCTTTTCTACGGGATAAGTAATGAGATTAAAATTCCTAAAGTATGATTACTACTTATGTTCCAATGTTAGAATAAACAATATATATGAATTTTCAATTTGTATGGAATCAACACCTACCTAAATAGTTCCAAGCATCGGATCAAACACCCCCAAACTTATTCTTTCAATAGGTAAAGTGGTTGTGTTTTTATAATATGATTTTGGTTCGTCAACCTAAGTTCATAATTAATTCAACATACTATCAATATAACCAATTAAAAAAATTCATAATGCATATCATGACTTTATAATAATGATCTCACATGAAAAAGTTCAAATTAGCAAAATATTTCACATCACTTAATCACAATATATTTATCATCGGCAACTTTAAGTACTCATCAATTTGCTGGTAAAGCTATTTAACTCACACAAACACAAAATTAAAGAGAATTTTTATTCTTTATTTTTTATTCAATTGGCTGTCAAGACTATCCAAATGATGTAGTTCCACCTCCAAAATTAAAATACACATTGTCCTCAACGTGTGTACAAAATAGGCATAACAAAAGGTTAATAATATTGGTTGTGTAAATGACGATATTTCTCTTCAGCACTTGATTTGTATCTCCATTTCCTTTCGTTTTAAATTTTTCAAATTATAGCCACGATACCTGAATCGAAAAGGGAGATTAATCACTAATAAAATCACAAGGAGTGAAGACTAACCCTATATAGATTAAGAATATGGGAATGAAAGGAAAGTTAGCATGATTGTGGTGATAGGATACTACCCTGTAAATAACTAGAAAATAATAATTCCAATTTCCCTATTACTAATGCAATCCTAACTCACTACATAAACATAATTGCTTAAAGCATAACAAATAAAAGGATAAAAAAACTTGGATTACCTCCCAACAAGTATATATTCATCGTCATAGCTCGATTTTTGCAATGATGTGTCGTAGGACATTGAAGAAAGCTTTTAGTGCCTTGCTTCGCTTGTTCAGTTGGCTTTGCTGAGATTTTCATTGATTCTCCAAACATCTACCTTAGCCTTTTCAATGTTACATGACTTGCATATTCCATCCGATTTAAACTCAACTATGTAAACTTTCACCTCCTCATCATGCCTAATCAAAAAATCAATATTAATTGAGCATTCAATAAAGTTAGAGGAATACATGGTAATTCTGACTTCATTAATGCCTCTTCGTTTGGTTCCACTATGACTATTTATTCTTTCTTTACACTCCTCTTCATTAGTTGTTATCTCCACGGGTGGAATGACAACTCACAATTTAACAACAATTATATGATATGAAGATCAATGTGCGTATCATATTTAGTAGTCTTTTCAGCTATTAATTGAAGATACCCTCACACATGACCCGGCAATATTCCTATCCCGAATTGAAATATGTGAAGATGCATTAGAAATACAAAACCATCAATTGGATCAAACAAAAGTTAGAAAAGCATTCCTAATGTCTATTTAACCTTTCAGTGAATGTTATCATATGCTATCTTCCCTATTCGTTCTCTTGAGCGTCAATTGAAATCACACACCAATTCAATTAGTGGCCAATTAATTGAAAGCATTAAGAGCATAACAAATATTCAATGCCAAAAAATTATCTTAATGTCAAAATCATATAATTCACATCAAAATCTAGGGTTCAACATTACCTTGAATACAAACAACTAGCAAAAAATTGATGTAGAAATATGTAGAAAAATGTCTTGTATCAAATTCTTCTTCTCAGTTTTTCAAAAAATAACAACAATTGCTTCAATTGGTCCTTAATTGTGTAGAATAGGTGTATTTGAGCCTCTAACTTACTCTTTAGCTTATTTCTAAGATCGTTGATGAATATAATATTTTTCGGACATTAGTTCAAATTCATGCCCTAGATGATCTCTATAAAGTGTTTGATAGGAAAAAATAAAAAATAAAATAAAACCATGACCAAACTGTGCAATCGTAAAAGTGTAGAGACTGTGATCAAATCTCTTTGATACTTTTGTTATTTTTTCTGTAAATTCTTTAATCGCAATCACAATCTTAATCACTCTATGGGATCGCATCGGTCACTAAAACTTTAATTCTGTGCATTTTGGTCCCTAGATTTTATCTTTCATTCTGCTTTCATCATTTCTTTGTAACTTGAAGATCTTTGAATCACTCTAAATTGGTCATCAAAATTTTTCAATTATTTGTAATTGATTTGCTGCTAGCTGAAAGCCTTAGTAATTAAGTCCCTAAAATTTCTAAACGTCGAATTTATCCTTGACGCTTGTGAATCACTTATAATTTTTTTCCATAAGTCTCCCAATTGATTAATTACAACCCGAATCATCCATTACTCTGAATAAATTCCAATTTCACGTTTTCATACTAATTGCATTCAAATATATTTAAGTTGGGGATTTACCTAAAATTAAGAAACTTACACCTAAATTAGGTAGATATCCACTCAATTAATCACAAATAAGCAAGTAAGAAGCCACGATAAGTGCATAATGCGCACTAATCAACCATCGTAATTGTTATCCTAAGTACGAATATTTTTCAACATCTAGATTGGAAGAAACAAAAAAGATTCTCTTCACATACTGCTACATCTTCCACTGCGGCTTCTGAAACATCAGCCAGTCTCTATAATGAACATAGATTTGTTCTGATATTAAAATGATTCAGCCGTAAGCAAAAAATTACAATAACATATAACCCATCAAATACACATTAATTCTTTGCAAGAATAACAAAGAATTGAAAATCAAGACTCTTTGATTTGTACAATAATACCAAGAATTGATTCTCGATCAACAAATCGTTGATTTCGTAAAATACCGACTTGGAACAAAAGAATTTTCAATTTTCAACATTTTTAATCTATAAATAACCTAGGAACAACAAACCATGAATAAGATTATAAATAAAACCTAGAATAAAATACTAATATTTTTTTTAACATAATTTATCTTAACTAAATTAAGTACGTAAATTAAAAATAAATAGTGTATTAAAAATTCATGGCATATTCAAATTTAAGTTACTTGTACATTTGTTCTTAAATAGGGGTGGGCGTTTTACCAGTTTACCGGTCTAAACCGTTTAACGGTTTCTATACCTTTTTGATTTGGACAGGCATATATATGAATAAATTAGGTGGGTCGGTTTGGGTTTCAGGTTGATTGCAATCAACCTGATTCGGCACAGATTTAAAAAAAAAAAAAATTATTTAACTAAATAAAAATCTTAGAAACACACCAAGAGAATACCAAATATCAAAGACCACATTTCTTTTCTCAATTAAAGAAGAAATTCTCTCTTCTTCTTCCTTATACTCCCAAAACGCCGGCAATACCATTTAATATGAAGGATATCTCAAATAGGTTCAATACCGAATCTACATCTTCAAAATTTTCTAGTTTTGAATTACCATCAGAAATTAAGGAGATAAAATCTCAAATTGCCATCCTTGAACGTCAAATGAAAGATGTTCGAAT
The DNA here is from genome assembly GCA_903798315.1 of Fraxinus greggii. NCBI lineage: Eukaryota > Viridiplantae > Streptophyta > Magnoliopsida > Lamiales > Oleaceae > Fraxinus > Fraxinus greggii. The sequence goes on along the minus strand of CAIGRK010184793.1, from coordinate 14,889 downwards.
GGAAGTTGTTTTCTTAAAAACTAAAATTATGAATAAGAAAACATCTCCAATCATGATTCCTCATAAGAAGAAACTTCTCGTGAACTTCTCAAACAAAAGAAGAAAAAATTAATGTTATCAATCGTATTCAATTTTAAAAATGGTATTGTACCATGATTATTGTAGTCAATAAAGAATTCAAATTGACCTCCAGAGTTTTAATTGATTCCAAAGCCAATCAAAATTTTATCAGGGGATGATTAATCCTCACAAAATATTTTGAAAAAACTTGTAAGCTACGTTATGGTTCTAGTGGTAAAAAACTTTGTATTCAATACAAAATTTCAAAAATATGTGTCTGTAATTCCAATATCTATTTTAAAAATATCTTCTATTTAGTCAAATATTTAGACTAAGAAATCATACTTGATACTCTTTTCATTGTTCAAATTTAACATGTTCAAGCAGACTCAAAAAGTTTAACAACCAACATTTTTTGTCGAGAAATATTTTTCAAATTCACAAATCCTCCATCGTATAAGGATTTTAATTCTTTGAAACAAGAATCTATTTAAAAAATCATTAATAATATTAATTTCAAGAAAAAGCATATTCAATTTTTCGAAGAGGAAATTAAGTTCCAAAGAATTGAAGAACAATGAAAAAATTCTCCAATAAAAGAAAAAATTTCATTCTTTCAAAAACAAATTGAAGATTCCTAATGTTTTATAGAATAGAAAGAAACATATTGTCTCTCTTCCTTATGATACTGAGTTTCATGAATCAATGATTCATATTAAATCTCTTCCCATTCAGATGAACAAGGAATTATTTGATTTTTGTGTCAAAGAAATTAATGATTTAGTTGAAAAGGATTAATTCATCCGAGTAAATCTCTATGGAGCTGCTCTGCCTTCTATGTTAATATTTCTGCCGAAATTGAACGAGGTGCTCCACGACTCGTTATCAATTATAAACTTTTGAATAAAGCTCTTCGATAGATTTGATATCCATTACCCCGAAAGAAAGATGTGTTAAATAGGATACTCAAATCCGTTGTCTTCTTTAGATTTGATATGAAATATGGTTTCTAACATATTCAAATCGAAGAAGAAGAAGAAGAAGAAGAAGAAGAAGAAGAAGAAGAAGATAAATAGAAAACTATTTTCAATGTTCCATTTGGACCCTATGAATGGAATGTCATGCCATTCGACCTAAAAAATGATCCATCTGAAGTAGAAAAAAAACTATGAATAATATTTTCAATCCATATCAAAATTTTATTATTGTTTACATTGATGATGTTCTATTTCATTCTGAAAGTTTACTATCAATCTCAAAGACGAAGCTATTCTCAATGCCCTTACTCTTCAAATTCAAACAAAAAATCTCAATTTTGACGATTGTTCCAAAGCATTTACAATAACATATCGTATATATTACAAGCTTATGAACGCTCAACTCAATATTCGAGCTATTTGCACATCTCCTCAAGAAGAAAGTCTTCTGATGGAGGTAAATCCACTTCATTCTAATACCATGATTCCGAAAAGAATACCATGGAATCTTCAATCTAAGGGACTTGAATGGGTTTTGAAAATGCTCAAAACCCAATTCATGCTCATGTTCGAACAATTCCAAATCAAATTATTCCCTTTCCGGATGGAAATGCTAAGATGATTTTTGATGACGAATCGACATCAAATAATCTTTGAAGGTCTTATTCTTCCATGTCTGAGACCAGATTTGAAAATCCTTTCCAATCATCAAGATTTTCAACTTCTCCTGATAAAGTGAAAGGGTTGATTTTGCACTTAGTATTCCAAAAACTCGATGTACAACTAGTAAAGATAATGAATCAGAACAACCCCAATTTTCCTATTTGTTAGATATGGTGCCTAATCCATCTAAACGATTGGATAGTCAGCGTAATGTCATCACTTCTACAATTGCTAGAAAAATTGAGTTCAAAACTGATCAAACTCCTTGTCAAAATTTTTCGTCATACTCTTAGACAAATATATTTAAAAACTGAGATTGAAACTTTAAGTTTTTATGAGTGGGTACATGTCAAAGTTTTTTGCAAGAAAATTGCTAAAATTAAATCTACTCAAAATACCCATGTTAATAAGAAAACATGCAAAACTCTTTCTGGACAAAGTTTTCAATCTGAATATCCACCGTGTAAGAAATAGTTGTTTCTCATGGAAACACTGATATTATCGCACCACCTCTTAAGTAAATTCCCGTTGATGGATTAGAAGAACCTAGTACCACAGCCAAGGATATCAAAAATATTCAATCGCAAAACAATTATACAAATATTGTTCTTCAATCAATNTTGCTAAAATTAAATCTACTCAAAATACCCATGTTAATAAGAAAACATGCAAAACTCTTTCTGGACAAAGTTTTCAATCTGAATATCCACCGTGTAAGAAATAGTTGTTTCTCATGGAAACACTGATATTATCGCACCACCTCTTAAGTAAATTCCCGTTGATGGATTAGAAGAACCTAGTACCACAGCCAAGGATATCAAAAATATTCAATCGCAAAACAATTATACAAATATTGTTCTTCATTCTATGTGTTCTCAATTATCCAAAATTGAAGCCAATTCCCATTTTGAAGCCTCTTCATCCAAAAAAAAGATGAGAAAAGACCTCTTAATACAATTTTTAAACCCATTGATTCAAAATTAGCTCCTAAGCTAAGAAAAGACTCTTTGTCTACAGAATCAAGTATTTTACAAAAAACTCGCTAATCAAATATCCAAATTAGGAACATTAAAAAATATCAAAATATCAATACTATTGATATTTTAGAAGAACTTGAAGCTCAATTATTGAAAATGAACCATCTCATATCAATAAATTGAAAGGTCAAATCTCAAAGCTTCCAAATTTTTGTTCTCATCCTTCTTATCCTGATTTGTTGTATGAGTTAAAGAAGAAACCACAAATTTCCTATATGGACGATGAGATCATCGAATAGAATATTGATGGACTCACAGAATATCAAACATTACAATTACTCGAAAATTTGGCTGTGTGTTACACAACTTATATATGTCGAGAGATAACTCCTGTTACTACCTTCAGAAATTTAGTTTGTGATTTCACAAGATAGCTTAAAAGCTGATGGAATAACTACCTTACTACTGAAGATCGTGACAAGGTTACTCCGTAATAAGGTTACTCAAGCTACTAATGAACAATTTCAACATGATAGTTTCAATACACTTGTCTTTTCTATTCTGAAACAATATATAGGAACTCCAAATCTTCTTCAAGATAAAACATCTAAGATTCTCTTAAATCTCACTTGTCCTAAACTTCATAAGTTACGCTGGTATAAGGACATGTTTCCTACCAGTGTTTTATTTCGTAAAGATTGTAATCAATCTTTTTGGAATGAAATATTTATATCTAGACTTCCTAAACTTTTTGGTGAAAGAGTGCAAAATTCTATCAAACTTCATCATAATGTTACTATTCCTTACGCTCTCCTTGCTTATGGTGAGATCATAAATTTCGTTAATAAAGAAAGAATAACATTATGCAATGACCTTAAACTTAAAGCAAAATTGAAATAAGAAAGAACAAAGCGTCGAAAAGAACACGGATCATTCTCTGATCAATATGGTTTGGAAAAAATTATTCCCCCTTCTTCAAAATTGAAAAAGAAAAGCTTTCTCTCCTTCTTAAGAAAACGGTATTTTCAAAAACAAAAATCTTCTCAATGTTATCCTCACAAATATTCAAAAATAAAATCTTCAAGGAAAAAATTCCTAAAACTTCAAACATTACTTGTTGGAAATGCAAACAAACATGTCATTATTCCAATAAATGTCCTATGAAGGGAAAGATTAATAATCTTCAAATAGAAAAAGATATTAAACTTGAACTTTTTAACCTACTCAATTCTAGTTCAGATGAAGAATGTGATTCTAAACTCGAGCAAGTTCATCAACATCAAGAAGACACAGATGTTGTGACCAACTCAAATTCCTCTTCTACTTCAGTTATGTGCTTTTGAAAGTTTGTATTGACACAGATATTGTGACCAGCTCAAATTCCTCTTCCACTTCAGCTATGTGCTTTTGAAAATTTGTATTGAGTACTGAGTTTTTTTACCTCTAGCACCATAAAGATGTTCAATAGTTTTTTTAAAAATATTTTGTAGAGATTAATCCTTACATAATGCAATTTTGATTAGCTCCATAATCAATTAAAACTCTGGAGGTGAATTTGAATTCTTTATTGACCACAATGGTCATGGTGCAATGCCATTTTTAAAGTTGAATACGATTGAGATGTTTTCTTGTTCTATAGTTTTTAGTCTTTAAGAAAACAGCTTCAAATCAAACATCTTTCGTTTGATGTTCAAGGATAGCAATTTGAGGTTTCATCTCCTTAAGTTCTGATTGTAATGTAGAACTAGAAGATTTTGAAGATGTAGATCCGGTATTGAACCTATTTAATATATCCTTCATATTAAATGGTGTTGTCGACGTTTTGGGAGTAGGAGGAGGAGGAAGAGAGAATTTCTTCTTTAATTGAGGATCTTCAATTTCTCAATTATTTATTTACCACAAATTTCTTTATCTTGACTTGATGTAGAAGAGAAATTTGAGCTTGTCTCAACATCAAAGTCTTCTTGATGTTGTGTGTGTGTGTGTGTGTGTGTGTAATTTAAAACCAACCAACAACATATCACATTATTAAACCGCTGTAAACCGTGGCTGAAACAACAAAGTAGAATACAATCCATCTCTTGTGGACAATTACTAAAAGCTAAAGATATAAGAGAAGCAATATTGTGGGCAACTTTATTTCTCTCGCACCAAATAAGCTTGCACAAACATGAATTTTTATGATGCAAAAAGAAGTAATTTCCAACACGATTGATGCATTAGGGGCACAAATGACCCTCTAAACATCTTCCTATGCCTATAGAGAACGTCTAGAGAGCCACCGAGTCTTCATCGCTAGACTTTCTTGAGGCTCAAACCTCAATGCCGCATGTCCTGGTCCTTGCCAAAAAAAAAACACAAATTTTTACTTCTTGTTTTTCTTCAAATCGTTATATGAATGACACATTCAAACTTTTCTCGCCTTGATTGTCACAAATGTGAGATAAAAGTTATTCTTCTTGTAATTCTCTGTGTATCTACACGGGGTAAATTACATTGCAATTTTATTAGAATATACTATATGCAATATGTATATATAATCATCAAAACAAGAAACATACCCCGCAACTTGTCCATTAACAAGCCAAGGTCTCCAATTGTCATCAATAGTCAGATTAAGAATGAGAATCCAATTTAAGGGACCCATATATGGTGCGACCATGTCGGGATCGCCGCTGGAAAGAAAAGAAGCACAATTAGACAACATATACCTGCATATTTGTATAGTTACATTTTTTTTTTGTTTTATAGTCTTCCAATAATTAAACCAAAATATATATTTTGTTGATTGATTAGATTAAACTTTGAACAAATTAAGTCACAATTTCTATTTGAGAAAGAAACTAATATGACTCACTTGAATACCATAATAGCACGTTTTCCACCTTTTTATCATTCTCTGGCAGTCAAATAATGAGATCACAGTAAACATTTTGATCATATGTAATGGTTACACATTCTAAATCTTTAATATATTTTTTTCTATTTATCGTATCTTTCTAACATAAGAGCTTCTTGAACAGTCGAATCATTTGCCCAATAATCAGATTGTGTATAATTGATACCCTGTACAAAAGAAACCTATTCGTGAGAAGCTGAGCATGCACGACTAAGATTAAAAAAAGGTTATCTTTAAGCTTCTTTTCTTCAAAAATACCTTTATTAAGTTTTTTCTTTAGTGGCAAAGCAAGTATTAACTTAATTTGTAGAAAAATAAATTTTACCCGAATGTGTATGGATATATAAATAGAGAAGTAATTAAGTTACATAACACTTTTGTTCTTTTGTTGGGAGGACGAGAAGGTCAACTGAATTGTCCATCGAAAATGTTTGATTCCATCCAAAATAATCTGGTTTTGGTGTGCTGTCATCACATTTTGGATACAAAATGTGAACATGGTTTATATGACTTAGACACTGCAATATTTGATGATAAAATGGAACTTGTTTAGTGTTTACAACCATAATAAATATTGGAAATAAAAAATAAATTAAAATAAGATGCAAGATGTTACCTCTTGGATCCGTTTATGGGCATTAAGACATTGCAGATTATTTGGATCATGATTATAGTATTTTCCATCACAGCTAATTTTTGCTAACTAAAATTGTGTAAATCAATTACATGAGTAGAAGATACAATATGCTGTATTTTATCATCGAAGTTACTGAATAATAAAGATTACCTCATAATATTCATTAGATATAAGTGCCATTCCATGAGCAAATGGAATTCGTGCATTAAAATCAATGTTTGGATCCGTTAGTCCGTTGCCGATAATGTATCCCTGTTTCAATTCCAATCGTACTCGACCATTAACACGAAATATATGTTATAGCATTATAGAGAAATTCGTATATTTTGTGTGATCTAATCAATACTTGGAAGGACATTTGTGGATGAAGTCGTGCTTTGTTTCTTGTATTACAATCAAGAATAACAACTCAATCAAGCTTGGTTGGTTTGTTAATAAGAAAATATTGAAATAAATTTTTTTTAGTTTCTTTTTTTCCTATATACTACCTCTTAATATTTCCACGGAAACCATGGGACCAAGTTTGCCTCCATATGATTCACCCGCGACATATAGATGATTTTTTATAAACATAGGATGATTCAATAACTACTACATAGCATTATTCTCAATATATTGTTAGTTCACTAACCCAAAAAAAAGGGGTGGGAGTGCATATAGGTGCGAAGTCCCACATAGTCCTTCATTTCAGTAGCCTCAATTCTAACCTTAAAATATCTATGATTATCCTCATTTCTATCCCGAAAATACCTATGATTAATAATGTCAACCTACCTTCCCAAGAAATGTGTAAATATCTTATGTTGATTTGATGTCCGATGGATAATAATCTTGTGAAGTGTTTGCATATGAGAATCTAGAACCGGCAGGTGCATTTATGAATATAATATTGACAACCTGAAAATAATATGACAATATTATAAAGATAGAGAGCTATGGAAGACATAAATACATATATGACTTGAAAAATGCATTGAAGGAGAGATTTTTCTACCTTGGTCCATGAATATGGATTTAAGAGAATAGATGGCAAGCTTCCATCAAAATTGTTAACATCAAAAGTACATGGACCTGCAATAATATAAGTTACATTATGAAGTATAACTCAAGGTATCAAAATAATAATATTCACTTTAAAGGGCTAAAAACATAAAAAATAAATAAATAAAAATACAAAGTTAAAAATGTACTTTTTGCAAGTACGTTGAGGACAAAATTATACATAGGGTAAAATGCTTGAGATTATGGAAATTTTCTCATTTTGATATCGACTTTATACCTATGAAAATTGCACCCATCAAAGCCGGCCATGGATTCGCACTTCCAGTTGTTGAATTTAATCCGCATAGTAAAAAAAATTCAAATTTGTTTATGACTTTTAGGATTCCGTGAAGAATTCAACACTTGTATGACTACTTTGATTTTTAAATTTTATTGTCCATAAATATTTTAAAATTTTATTATCTATATATTTCTAGCGCATGTTTGGAATTAAGGACGAGATTATATGGCACAATATAAAATAAAAATTACAAGACAAAAAGAACACAACAAATTTGGTAGAGTAAAAAAGAATTCACTATAATATCAAGAAAAGAATACAAAGATATTATGTTTACAAGATTGTCTAACTTTTCTAATTTGTAAAGAAGAATCAACTATACATAGGATATATGTCAAAACCCTAATAATAATCTTATAGATGGAAAGACCATAAAAAATAGTATCAAATCGCGAAACGGTTCGTGGGCCAGATGTTACCACCGCTCGAGCACCACCTGTAGGAACGCGATTGACGGAGGCATCGCTCAAGCGGCAGCTAGCGCCAATACACTCTAGCGGAGCTTGGCGCCCAGCTAATGAGAATGCAGTTAAATCACTCCTTGGTCAATATTTTGACGTCTTCAAGGCTCACTTCAACCAATCTACAAATACCAAATGAAATTTGGGTCAAACTTTAACAAATCTCCACCTTTACACAAATTCTAATGCAATGAACAATACTTCAAAACTCTCTACCTGGAGACAAATTCCGCTGCAAGAAATAAAACCGAACTCTTCAGGAAGAGCATCAAACGCATTCTCTAACGAACAAAATTCTTTACCTTTTCCACAAAATCCAACTAGGATAAACTCAAACTGAAGCCAAGAACTACTCAGTAAAATTACTTGGGATATTAAAGTCTCTCGAAATATTACTATGAGCAACAAAATCTCAAAACAACTCGATAATTACCAAACATGGCAAAAACACATCCTGTAATAGAATCAATACTACAAACTACTTCTGTAGAAGGTTATTTCTTAGACTCAATACCTTCAACCACATTTAAAGCATAAACAACTAAATCAGCTTTATCATACCTTTGTGGGGGCCTAATATCTTTCATGGGGTTGTCTCTAGCAATTGAATACTATGACATCGCTGGTGGTGACAAAGTGGCACTATCCATAACTTTTGAACTCCACATAGATGTATTCTTCAATATAGACCTTAAATCAAACTTCAACAGTACTGTACCAAATTGAATATCCAAACATGTATCTAATTTCTACTGATTAGTATCCAAATATTTTGCAGAACACTGCAATATATAGAACTAGGATATTTTCTATCCCTTCAACAAAACACGGGTACCTTAACTAACATTTATGACTCCACCTTCATCAATGTTCTTGTACCATTTTGAATCAAGAGTACTTAAGAAGATAAGATTTCTCTTCAAATTTGGGGCATGTCTCATCTCATTTAAGTGTTCTAACCATCCCATCAAATATCTTAATTCTGACTCTTCTAATACCAACTATTTTACAAGATGCATTATTACACATTACCGTAATACTTTTGAAATTGTTTCATACGTTGAAAACAAATCTTGATTGGGATACATATGAAAAGTGCAAGCTATATCAAGAGTCCAATTCTCGACAGAGTTTAAGTTCCCATTCGAAATAACCAAAAGTTCTCTAACATTGAAGCAACTTCCTACAATATCGGCTTCAACTGAAGTTTTTGGTTGCTCTCCCTTCTGATTTGCATGCATTTTTCCTTATTCCGCAATCTTTATGTGCCCCTTCTTATTGCAATAGTTAGAAATTTGATTACTGAAGGTAGACTTCGATATGTCCTTTACATACCCACCATCAAACAACAAGGTCATCTCGATGAGCCTCATATTCAACAAGATACTTCATCTTCATCTTTTCTTTTGAAAATAGAACATCATGAACTTTTTCAGAGGTGAGAGTATCACGACTATATAAAATCGTATCTCTAAAAGACATACATGAACCCAAAATTCTCTTAATCATAATTAACCTCTATGGTTTCTAAATCAACGACAATTTCTTTACAAACAGTAAGGTGACTTTCTAAAGATGTACTTTCTATCATACGATGAGAACACTAACGCTATTTCGAATGCAATTTGCTCGTTAGACTTTTCTGCATGCATAATTGCTCCAACCTCAACCATAATGCAGCTATTTTCTCCTTCAAAATTTCTTGAAAAATATGACTTAAAATATGAAGATGAATATGTGACAGGGCCTTACGATCCTTCTGTTATTTCTCATCTAGAGTCCAATTTGTGGGTATCTTGTCAAATCTCAGGTTAATAACCCAAATGGTCATTGAACATTGAAAAAAGTTTTCACAGGATCAATAAACTTTAAAAATCATCCAAGTCATCACTGAACTTTGCAAAAAGTTTTTACGGGGTTATTGAACTTTACAAAAGGTTTCCACGGTTCACTGAACTTTAAAAATATCTCATTCATCACTAAACTTTACAAAAGTTTCCCAGGGGACCACTAATTCAGTGATCCCTTGGGAAACCTTTTGCAAAGTTCAGTGAACCTGTGAAATTTTTTTGCAAAGTTTAGTGATAAATGTAGTGATTTTTAAAGTTCAGTGACCCTGTAAAAACTTTTTCCAGAGTTCAATGACCATTTGGGTTATTAACCCTCAAATTCCAACAAAGTATCATTCAAATCCATCTGAGTAACCATTGCTTTCATCTTCACCCATTATAACGAAAATTTACTGATGCGACCTAAAAGTAGAATATCATACTTCATGATTGTCATCACAAAAACTAAACCTTGAACAAATCACCTTAAACTATGATACCATTTGTTAGAAATTAAGAACGAGATTATATTGCACAATATGAATTAAAGGCCATAACATAAGAAGAACACAAGATATTTGGAAGAAGAAATGAGAATTCACTATAATATGAAGAAAGAACACAAAGATATTCTGTTTACAATATTGTCTAACTTTTCTAATTTGTAAAACAGAGCCAACTATATATAGGATACATGTCAAAACCCTAATGATAGTCCTAAAAATGGAAAGAGCATAATAAAACGCGTCAAAAATAGAAATGGATAGTGGGCCGGATGCCACCACCACTCGAGCGCCACGTTGATGGGAAGCGAGTGGCAAGCTAGGGCCAGAAGGTCCCAACTCCCTGTTTTGTACGCTCGAACGGAAACACTTGGCAAGCAACTAACATGGATGTGGTTAACTCGCTTCTTGGTTCATATTTTGACATCTTCAAGGCCCACTTCAACTAATCCACAAACACCTAGTGAAATTTGGGTCAAACTTTAACAACGTAGAACTGACTTTAACTAACATATCATCATATTTATCATGTAATGTTTAGTTAAATTTTCTTTCTTGATATGTTTTAGTTTATTCAAAATTTGAATCTAATTGTCATTATACTCGTCTCATCCACACAATAAAAATTGTTCATTTTGAACTTAGTTCCTCCATCTATCAATAAGTTTTATTTTTATTTTGATGTATACTGACAATTTTTCATATTATCTAATTTATTATGATCGATGTACGATTAAACATTAAAAACTCGTTATTCTGTATGATGCTAGATTAAAAAATTTGTGTCCATTTTTCATTATATTATGAATGGCTCAAGTTTATCATGGAAACTTCTTCACAAAAAATTTGATTAAAAACTCACTTTTGAGTAAATTTACGTTCAAGTAAGAAAATTACATGTAACTAAAAAATCATTTATAACTAAAAAATCACTCAAAAGAAAATTTAATTTTAAGTCAAAATACTTTAAGTAAATAGTCACTTTTGAGTAAATTTACGTATAAATAAGAAAAACCATTTAAAAAATAAAAAAATTGTAATATTTTTTATGTTAAAAATACTTATACATTTTTCAATACCGTGTATCACTAAAAGCTCTATTAGAACATTACATAATTCACGTTAATCATATCATCTCTGATCGTGTCTCGCTTAATTCAATATGGTGTACAAAAAGTACTCTACTAATTACTTTTGAGTTCATTATTAAGAGATCAAGTATGTCAATCTAAACAAACAAACCAATAAACCATGAAACACAAACATTAGGCTCCAACATTTTTCTCACTCACTGCCTCTTGTAGGAACATCAGAACACACGTATATATCTATATTTTGTGTATGCATAGATAGAATAATGTGTGTGTGTGTGTGTGTGAAAATATATATTACTTATGTAGAGAGATTACCAATATCATAAACGATGTCGTATAAACCACTGCAACCGAGTCAACCAGTCATCCAAAGCAAAAGGGGGTTCATACTAGGATTGTCTTCGGACTTAATGAAATAGTAGAATAGCCGTGCTTCATCATTTTCTCCCACATCAATGTACTAATCAATCATTTGAATATGAAAACAAAGTTAAAATCTTGTCGACCATCTAGTACTATGTATCTAAAGGAAAACAAAGAATGTAGGATCTATCCCGGTTTCAAGTTTGAACGGAAGAGTCTTGATTATCGCTTCTGATGCTCCATTGTTGAACATTAGTAGAAGAAGAAGAATAAAAACTACATACACCCCTATCCATGGTTGAGAAAATTTTTGTAATTGACATTTTGATTCTTGAAGTGATTCTCCGTTTTTTTTTTCCTTTTTTGGCAATTGTCGACAATTTGTCAAATCACATTTAATTCTTATTCTCTCTCTCTTTTTTTTTTTTTTTGCTTATTTTTTTCATGTTTTTGCCATATTTACTATAATAATTTCAGCATTTAAAAATGAAAACTATTAATTTGAAAATTTTCTTAACGATCACTTTTGGACAAATCATAATTGACTTTAACTGAATGTGACGTTTTTCTCCTCTCTTTCGATTTGTGGACAAAATAATGAGACTTTATATTTAAGAGTGTTAAGTTTTAAGGTTATTGGCAAATAAGAAATTTAAAAGTCAAGGAGTCAATTGGGAGGTTATAATCATGAACTAGGACTCCTTGGGTCTCGAGTATGGAACAAAGAGAAAAAGTTGCCACAATTATACTAGTCTACCACCATGATGATGCTTGATCACTCAAAACTGAAAAGTTATCAGTCGCCAGGCGCTTGAGCAGCGGTGTTATCTAGGGAACCCTAGTATGCATTTTTCAGAAGTTATATCTATCGTATACTATCCCAAAACCACTAAACTATAAATACCCAGGCCCCACTACGTGAAAAATGTGGGTTGAACATATTTCTACATGAGATAACATTATTTCAAGATATTACGTCAATCCATAATTTCTCTTGATTCAACTAAACAAAGAAAACATCAAATCTATCATATCAAAACACCAAAAACACCCACTTCCATATAACATGTCAGAGTTCTAAAGATCATGGAATGTAGTCGAAGTTCCAGTTAGTGAACAATGAGTTCATTCTTGGAGATCCACAGGAGATAGACGATTCCAGATGTCTGAAGCAACTCTGGAGCTGGTGCTAGAGCACAGAGTCCATGGAGTTCCTTTTTACAGATAGGAAGTATGAGAGTACTAAGGTTTAGTCGACTATAGACCGTATATAAGTTTTATCGTTTATAGTGGATGTTACTAGCTTGTGCCCAGAGTTTTTTGATCTCGAAGAGGGTTTTTCTCCGTCATCAATTTATCAATGTTCTTTACTTTATGCAAATTACAAGCTGCGATAGTTCAACATAGGTTAGATTTGCAAGTGAATTCATCTGGAATTATTATTATTAATTGTGACTTGTTACTTTTAATATTTGATAAATTCAAATTCCGTATTAATCACCTATTCACGCCCCCTTCAAGTGTTAGTTGGGTCGAACTTTGATATTTCAATTGGCATCAGAGCTCAAACTCAATTTCTAAATCTAACTTTATCTAGATGAGTTGGTCTCTATATGTCCCCCCGTATTTTAAGAGAAGAAAATATGCTTATTGGAAAGTAAGGATGAGAGCCTTCCTGAAATCTATGGATAAGGTGTTTTAAGAAGGGTTGGACAGTGCCCTTCTACTACTATTTCCGATGTAGGTACCCTTATGAACATTTTCCTTTGGATTAAGGATGACCTAGCTAAGTGTAATTGGAATAGTAAAGGGCTTCATGCCCTATTTATGGTTATGTTCTTTGAAGAGTTTAGAAGAGTATCCATATGTGAGACTGCAAAAGAAGTTTGGGATATTCTAGAAACCACACATGAGGGTACAAAGATAGTTAAGACCTCAAAACTATAGATGTTGACCACAAGGTTGAAGATATTAGAATGAAGGATGATGAATCATTCGATCAATTCTTTGCGAAGTTAAATGATATAGTAAACTCTAACTTCAACCTAGGTAAGAAAATCCCTGAAAAGAAAATTGTGAGAAAAGTCATTAGATCCTTACCCCAGACATTTAGACCTAAAATAAATGGCTATCGAGGAGAGCTAGGATTTAGATACGATTAAGATAGAAAAATTTGTTGGATCTCACAAAACTTATGAACTAATCATATCTCATTCTAAGAAAGAAAAATTGATAGCCTTAAACACTATTCAGGAAGGAGATAATGACACTTCAGACCATGAGACTCTGAACAATGAAGAGATAGCTTACTTCGTTAAGAAGTTTTGAAAAGCTTTTAAGAATAATAAGTAATCTCAAGACAAATAAAAGAGTGGCCCTAGCAAATTTATGAATGATACTCGAGAGAAGAAAGATTCTAGGGCTGGTAGGAAGAAATCACAAGAGTTTAAATGTCTCAAGGATTCGGTCACATTAGAACTAAGTGTCCTATTTATAAGAAAACCCAGGGTAAAGCTATGAATGCGACTCTCACTGATGACGATTCTAACTCGGACAATCAAAGTGAGAAGTCAGATTTTGAAGGTCATGACTATATGGCATTTGCTTCTATTGTTAGGAGTGAATCCAATAAAAAAAGTGAGAAGGGTGAGGGCTTAGAACATAGTGAGGGTTTTGAGGAACACTCTGAGAATGATATAGAGATTCGTAGGACATATAATCAATTATTTGAGAAGAGTCTTAAAATAAAGAAGTTGAATAAAGTTGTGTTTAACAAGGTTAATAAACTTGAGCTAGAGAAAGAACCTATAGGAGTCTACCAAAAACCTTAGCGATTTAAGATTAGTCAATGAGAACTTAAAAGCTAAGGTTAAAATCCTAACAATCGACCTTGAGAAATCCAATACTTTGATAGCCCAAGAATAACTAACCAAGAGGGGGTGAATTGGTTTTCAAAACTTTTTCGAAGAATTAATCTAAATTCAAGCAAGTAAAGACTAAATAGATTAATTCAAATAGTAAGTACAAATATAAAAGCGATAAGCAAAAGGGAGAGAAGATGTAAACAATATAATTGTGGAGGTT
>CAIGRK010184738.1:0-12314 GCA_903798315.1 Fraxinus greggii | reverse complement strand
CTCGTGGAGGATAATTTGGTCCCTATATGGCCCCCGTTTGGCCCCCCATTACAATTATAATCCATTTTCTCTCACTTCTTATCAACCACACATTCTAAAATAAAATAATATTGCACGTAAATTCAAAACTGTTTCTTCTTTTTTAACCACATATTTTTCAGAAAAAAACTATTCCAAAAATTATAATCTCAAATAATGGGGACCAAACGGGGGCTTACTCTTCTCCTTTGATTTATGTTGTCTAGATATTTCTATCTAACATTGTTCATTGTCATTAGGACAGTTGTGGCAATAATTGTCATTCAAACTCTGATATTGTTATTTACTTTGTGCGTATAAGTTGATCCTTTATGTTTGCACAATGTTCTGAATTATTCCATAAAGAAAAGTGCTTCCATTTTTTAAAGTTGATCCTGTCAGGGTATTTAGTTTGACTTTTGGTTGTACTACTTGATAATAATTTATTTTCTTTTACAAAAATTCTCATTCATTTGTTTCAAGGTTCTGTAATAACTAATTCTGTACTGTAGGGATTTACTGATATGAAACATTCTCATGCAGTTTGTTTTCAGGGTTCAGTAATAACTAATTCTGCACCGCAACATCTTATGAGTACTCCCTATATGAACTGAATAAGAACCTTATAGCAGGGTAACTAATATAATATGTGAAGGAACCTCTAATGTGTCCTTTCTCATTAAACAACTTTCTTTTTCCTTTTCTAAAATTTAAACATTCTATTTAATTCACACTGTGGTTGTTAGTATATGTAACTATAAAGTTTATGTTATTGTGATTATTCTCTTTCCTCCCATACGGGGGTGTGTATCTTAAAGAGGAAATACTGATACTTCTGTTTTAAATGTTAGAACATGCCTTTCAACGAATTTTTTACCGAATATGGTGAAACAAATTTGTATGAAATCGAAGAGGTTGTTGGCAAGGGAAGTTATGGTGTTGTGGCTGCGGCAGTTGATACTCACACAGGAGAAAAGGTAGCTATAAAAAAGATTGACAGTGTTTTTGAGCATGTTTCTGAAGCCACTCGCATTCTTAGAGAAATCAAGCTCCTCCGGTTACTTAAGCACCCAGATATTGTAGAAATAAAGCATATAATGTTGCCTTCATGTCGGAGAGAATTCAAGGATATATATGTGGTTTTTGAATTGATGGAAACAGACCTTCATCATGTACTCAAGACAAATGATGATCTTNTTATGGTGTTGTGGCTGCGGCAGTTGATACTCACACAGGAGAAAAGGTAGCTATAAAAAAGATTGACAGTGTTTTTGAGCATGTTTCTGAAGCCACTCGCATTCTTAGAGAAATCAAGCTCCTCCGGTTACTTAAGCACCCAGATATTGTAGAAATAAAGCATATAATGTTGCCTTCATGTCGGAGAGAATTCAAGGATATATATGTGGTTTTTGAATTGATGGAAACAGACCTTCATCATGTACTCAAGACAAATGATGATCTTACTCCTGGGCATCATCAATTTTTTCTGTATCAGCTGCTTCGAGCTTTGAAATATATACATTCAGGTTGGAATTTCTTTTACAGCTTTTATAATTTCCTCATTGTTTGGTCTTTAACGCGCTAAATGATATCTCAATTTTTCTTGCTGCAGCAAATGTGTTCCACCGGGACTTGAAACCCAAAAACATCCTTGCTAATGCAGACTGCAAGTTGAAGATCTGTGATTTTGGACTGGCTCGTGCATCATTTGGTGATGCCCCATCTGCTGTGTTCTGGACTGTATGTGATTTCTGCAATGACCTTAGGAAGGATAAAGCACTCTTAACTGCTTTACATGTTTCGTTTATTTTTTCTTAGTCTGATGGGCCATATCTCTGAATAGTGGTCATTATTGTTGATTTTTTCTTATCCATTTAATTACTTACTGATAATGTCTACTATTTATAGGATTATGTGGCAACTCGATGGTACCGTGCTCCTGAACTTTGTGGTTCGTTTTTCTCCAGAGTAAGTAACTATATCGCGCAGTAACAGTTTTCACATAGATGTGGGAGCTTGTCCATTGCCGATAATATATGCTGTTAAGTCAGCTTTATTGTGATTTTGATGCTTCTGATTAAATTCAACTCTTGCTATATTGACTTTTTCTTGTTTTGCTTGATTTGTAATAGTTAGAATTCATCTTAAAATTACCCGATAAGTTAGTTGATTGTTATATTGTGAAGCAAGCGTTGTCTTGTATTGATCATGCTTGTTTGGTTACTTGACAAATAGTATGTAGCTTTTAATGTCAAACCCATTAAATGCTATTTCCATTAGATACTTAAATTATGTTACTTAGCTAATTAGATAATTTTTCAGTTACACATTTTCCAATCCTTCAATTTTTTGTTCACGACTGTTTCTGTTAGGAGTATGTTTATAGTCTAGGAAAGTTTATTGTGTCTCTCTGACATTATCATAGTCACACGTTGCACATTTGTGAATTGTAAAAAAGTCTGTTGGTGAGGCTCCGAATAGACATTCTCTTAAATTTGAGATTTTTTTTTTAACTTCAAAATATTCCTATTTGCTAGAGACTGCCGTTTTGTCAGAATTACATGAATAACTTTTTCTCAAATGGTTTGTTTTGGAATGACAAGTTTCCTTTTACATGTATTTCTGAAATAATCTCCAAATATTCTAGAATCAAGAAACCTCTCTCTGTGACAAAATCTCAATATCAGTTCCACTAGTATGGCAATGGTTCAACTATATTGGAATCAAATTTTTATATGAACTATTTTATTCATTTGATTGAACAATTGTCCATCGAAATCCTTTCAAGGACATTCTAAGATTTAGTGTCTTTTGCAGTATACTCCTGCTATTGATATCTGGAGCATAGGATGTATATTTGCAGAAATTCTCACAGGCAAACCATTGTTTCCTGGGAAAAATGTGGTCCACCAATTGGATCTCATAACTGAACTTCTTGGTTCACCTTCTTCTGAATGCCTTTCTAGGGTTAGTTCCTTCTTTATTTAGTTATTTAATTTACCTTTGAGAAGAATCTGGTCACATAATTATTTTTCTAAAATTTTGTATCTCATGATAATAGCAGCAGATTATTTCAGAAAGTGTGGAATAAAAGAAGCTTGTTATTTCACAATTTGGACTTGTTTTCTACCTCCAGATTCGAAATGAGAAGGCCCGAAGATATTTAAGTAGCATGAAAAAGAAAGAACCTGTTCCTCTCTCACAAAAGTTTCCAAATGTCGATCCATTGGCTCTTCGTTTACTTGAACGTTTGATAGCATTTGATCCCAAAGATCGTCCATCTGCTGAAGAGGTGAGATTTAGCAAACCAAATATGTTGGTTTGCATTTCCTTTAGTTGACAAATGCATTTTCAATATTTAGGATATGTTTTCTAATACTATCAATTATTTCTAACTGCAGGCATTGGCAGATCCATATTTTTATGGTTTGGCAAATGTGGAAGAAGAACCATCTACTCAACCAATTTCAAAATTTGAGTTTGAGTTTGAAAGGAGAAATTTGACAAAAGATGATGTAAGAGAGCTAATCTACAGGGAGGTATGAACATTGCAAAGCGATCTTTAGTCAAATATGATATCTCTGTGTTAGCTATTACTTACGTTGTATCTTAACAAAGCAAACAGATCTTGGAGTATCATCCCCAGATGCTCCAGGAATACCTCCGTGGCGTGGATCAGACTCACTTTATGTATCCAAGGTTTGACAATCAAAAGAATTCTTCTCAACTTCTATTTTAATATAAAACGTTTCTGGGACGTTGCTTCGTCAAATACAACTTAAATATTTTTTTCATTTTTGTAAGGGTATCCATTTATAACTAATCATTTCTCCAATATTTTTTCAATTCAAACTCCAAATCACTAAAATTTTTGTTTTATGTATACTTCCACTGATCTACCTTTAAATGATTGTCAAATGATTGAGATTAGCTTATTTCTTCGGATTTTGTGCATTTGGACTCTTTTTGGTTGGGTTGGTAGCTGACAGCATCACTCCTTAAGGCAGAATCGGAAATTTAAGTATTTAATTACTTCGTTCTGCAAGTCGAAGAAAAAAAAAAGGAAAATGAAGAATAATTGGGTCCAATCATGTTCACTGTCCTACGTTGGTATATTTACGCAATATTTTGACCCAAGTGTTTCTTATAGTACTAAAGAAACTTTTATATGAATGCTACATGATGCCCCCACTTAAAATGATGATACTATGACATCCATATGAATCAAGAAAAGCATCTTCACTAATTCAATATTTTTTAGCTTGAAGTTTTTGCTAAAAATCCATGAAAGATGGTAGTTATCGTGTCATTTTACTTTTGAAGAAACTAACCGAGATATCTAGTGTAGTGTAGTGTAGTGTGAGTGTTTTGAGTTGAAGTTAACATTATATATGGCTGTCGACTTTAATGTTGCGCTTCAGTTTACACTTATTCTTTTACATTAAAGTCTTCGGCAATTCAATGAGCTGTGCTTGTTTCAATATGATGTATTTCACTTTATGGTGTGTTGTCATCTTAATGTCTTGCTAAAGCATTTGACTTTATTTTATTTCAGCGGAGTTGATCAATTTAAGCAACAATTTGTCCAACTTGAGGGGCATTCTGGTAAAGTCGAAAGAGCTCCAATGCGAAGGCGTTATGCCTCCTTGCCCAGGTAAGGCATTTTAAGTATTTCTGGCGAACATTTGGTTTGAGTTTCTCATCACATCAATAGCCTAATAGGCTTATCATATTACACACAGGGAACGAGTCTATGCACCCATCGATGAGGACACGGAGCAAAATACTGATTCTAAAAGTCAAACTGTGGTTGCTATTCCACGCCCTTGTCTTCTTAGCCCCTCCAAATTACCAGATATGAAAGGATTAGAAGCTTCCAATACAAGTGTAAAGGCGATGCAAAATGGACGTAGGAAGACATGCTGCAGTGCTCGATGCTTATTAAGAAGTTCTAGCATTAGTGCTTCTACATGTGTTGGTGTAGACAGCAGGGATTATAAGGTAAGTGTGTCTATTTGTTAGTTAACATGATCTGTGTCAGTAGAAGCCATATAATGTGATTGGGGCAAGTAAAATCTTGTTCTTTTTGGCTAACCTGCTAAGAAGAGAAAAATTTTGGTTTTGATAACAGAGAGCCTGATTAATATTCCCCTTGTACGTTGTTGCTTCCTCTGCGGTGAGTAGGTGTGATAAGTAAGAAAAATGAGTTTGTATTTTTCCGTATTTAAAGTTTTAAATTTCTGAAATTCCATAATTTACTAACAGGGAATATAATGTGTTAGGAGAAGAATTCTACTTGCTTTGCCCACTTATCTGCATTTCCTGGAGGACAGCTTCCTGGAAGGATGATAATGGGGTGAATGCAAGGTCAAATCTATCTGCTTTTATATGCTAAACTTATTGATTTTATCGACCCTTGTGAACAATGCTGATTGTGTTGATATTTGATTATATTATATGCTTATTTCCTTTTTGTAATATTTATAATGTTGTTGCGGTTAGATTTATTATTCACGTGTATGGATTGGAAGATGGTCACATAAAAAAATGGTTACGATTAAGGAATTAGATACCTGAGATCGGCATGGAGGGGCACGAACTCGTCTACATCATAAGCTTAAACTTTTAAATGATTGAGTTGAGGGATCTAAGTAGGATGTCAGATTGCCATCTGAATTCTGTTGACTGTCAAGAGTTGTCTGCTCCGGGTAGGGCTCCCTCCGAAACATTGGCTGGAGGGTTCTTTACATTGCATTGAGTGAGAATACTTAAGAGACTCGTCCATATTCATTCAGAGACTCAATGTACCTAATACGATCCACATTCTTGAACACTCCCAAAATTTTAATTGGCACCTTGAATAATTTCAAAGAAGCCTCAGATATAATAAATAAGAGTAATAAATTGACTCGGTGAGTGTTATGGGCATGAAATGCATTGGAGTAGAATCACCGATTAATGGTCATACTTGATACATGCTCTTGTTGAAAACGATCGAACTCATGGGTGAAATCACATGTTTAGGCATTTCTCTTTGTCTACCATTGACCTTTTTCCCATGGGATGTTTATATTTGAGAGTAGTCTGTTCACTAAATTCAACATATTCGGCACTCAATTTTGGTAAAGATGTGAAGCGTTCTTATCTAACCAAGAATGGATTGTTCGGTCTAGTTCTCTACCTTAACTCAAGAAAAATTCACTTTAGGCTTATTGATAATCTATGACCAACTTCATTTCGTAGTACCCAACTCCCCGGGGAATTCGAATTCCGTCTTACCTTGAAAGAGAAATGTGCTAAACCAGGACTGACTTTTCCAACTGTCCTCAGACCATGGTCTAAAAGAATTACAGTATCTTTATTTTTTGCTTTTAGACATTGTGCAACACAACTAAACAGAGAGGGTATATGAGCATATCTAAAACTGAAGCGTGATACACTTCAATATGAATGTTCCGTTACGCCTCGAAACTATTTATCAACTTCAGTCTTGATTATAGCAAGCCCACGTAGTTTGAGCTCTCATGCTCGTGTCGGTTGGCTATAAGCATCCTTCAGCTAGCCACTTCCATCAAGTTGGCCATGGGAAGCAAGGTGTGCCATGTATTGCTGCAACATTAACATAATAATAATTCAGAAACATCAATAAAATTTAGAAGAAGAAAAGATTGCGGAAGGGGGAGGAAGAAAACCAGTTATTATAAAAAACCATGTTTCACATTACAAATTCCGAGTTAGATAAAACTATCGTCGCGAAGCATTAAAAATGGATGTAGTTAACACTTCATCTATTTAGGTCGTTACTCATCAATAACCGTGTCATTTCTCATTTAATAGTCCAGCAACAATGGCAGAGAAAAGGTGATCTCGGCTGGCGAGGGATGGAAATTATCCGTTATAGCGAAAAGAATGTATAATATGAAGCACAATATACTGTATTTGCAAGATAGCGTCAAATTACGTGGAGTTAAAATGATGGAAGAGAACAGACCAATAAGGCGTGCAGTCTCTTCAGAACCCAACCCCCCAGATGTCATAAAGTGTAATAATCTAATAACAGATCAGGCAGTTCATGTCATAAAACTTGAGCTCAAATCAAATTAGAAAGTTAATCACTCACGACTCTTAAGACCAATTCTTCCATGAGTTGGTAAAAAATAATCAGGTTAAGAGCCTAAGGAGCTCGTCAAAAATCTGCAAGTAGGATAGATAATGGAGATGTGCAACTAATCTAAACACCTAATTAGTGTAGATCCAATGTCAACATAGGAACTAATATCAAAAACTACGCCCTTGTTGGCCTCGGTTTCTCATATCTGTTTATAATTGGTCAAATCCCTCCTTATCCACATATTTTGTAGGACTCGCAAGTACTTTCCTATTATACACCGTCATTTCTTTCTATTTATAATTTAATCTAATTATAAATAACTCAGAAACGCGCTTTAAATAAAAAAAATTCAGTGAGTCACTCTGTTTATGGGCACATCCTAGAAGAGTTGGTCGAAAAGCAAAAACAAGCAAAACAATGAAAACAGATGAGAACTAATGATTATAGTGGTTGAAGTAGGAATTTTGATGCCAATTTTCCCCTAGGCTGATCCTCAATTTGGTTGAAGAGACACTATATCGAGGATCTAATATAATTTCATATTATCGCATTCACCAATTTCATGGTTGTGCACTAGAAAATCACTAGTTCCATAGCTGGATAAGTATCAACCAGTAGGTAAAACTTTCAGTTTAAAGAATTAGTACAGCATAAAAGACTAGAAACAAGAGGCAAATACATTATTCATAACCAAAGTAGTTAAACTCGATCCGGTAGAACGCCACAAACATATAAGATAAAGACGACGTGCAATATTGTATCTTGAGGAGGAAGATTGACAAGAAAAGATGAACTCGTTACTAATAAAGTCCCAACTACATTATAAATATGGTCACCAACTTTGCTTCATATATTCAGAATACTGCAATAAACTTCTTGATACAATTGTTTCCATTATAGAAGCCTATAAGGTATAAAGCAAACTTTTTCTCGGATATATTGAGGTTCTTCCTATACCCTATAGTGATTTGACATTAATACTATAGTTGTCAAAATCAGCTAGACTCAAATCATACTCAATAGTCAATTCTATTCTATGATTTTCTATCTACCTCGTTGAAGATAAATCAGATAAATGAATCAACTAGAACCAAGAAATATAACAAATCATATATATCCATTCCGAAATTGATTCTATGGTTTCAAATCTTACCACTTGTTACGACGGATCATAGACAACCAAAATCAACATTCTTGCAAAATTCATTTCAAAACCTTTCAAATTGTTTGGACTTATCTAAAATACCTTTCTAGATATCACAGAATGTGAGAAGGAGATGATTAATCTTAAAATCAGTTTTATAAAACATTAGATAGGATTTGTTAAAGTTTGTCACTTTAACTTCTACTCCATCGTGTTTATATAGAACAGAACCATCAAATGCTTCTTTTTCCTCACCTTTTTTTTTGTTACGGGGTGTTCCGGGGGGTTGGGGGGGTGCTTATACTCATCACACTCACTTCGTCTCGTGTTATTTGACGCAATTCCAATGTCTGAGGTTTCTTGGAAAAAGTTACCGCCTACTAATGAAATATATTTCAATTTGTATAGCATGCTCAAAATTAGTGAATAGAACTGAAAAAACAAATTGATGTCCATGAATTCAAACTTATTGGAGGATATGCAGTAGGAAGTTGAGGTTAAATCTGAAATGCTTGTGGTTATAGCAGTAACTTATATTAACAACTTAGAAAACAAAGCCATTGATTAATGACGCTTTCTTCTCTCTTGTTACTGTTGAATAAATCGCCACATCACAATTATGCATCGTTTTTATTTGATTTAAGTGTGGATGTGCTAATCTTTGAAGTTGGTTCTGTCCAAGACATCTGTATAAAAACTTCATGACAGATAACTTTCAACTGTAATAAGCTGTAACATGATAGATAACCATAACAAAGCTTTTAAAATTTCAAGAAAACCAAATCTGCTCACCTATCATAAAGAAAATTCAGCACAAGTCACAAGATGCACATAGAAAAAATGGTACGTGTATGTTATCAACAAACATCTCATCAACTTACTGCATGATATGCATATGGTGACTTCCCTTGGCGTTCAAAATGCTTTGCCATAATGCACCATTCAATCGGTCCCCAGTCCTCTTGTTCGAAACAATTGCCAAGCGCAGCTTTATACAACTACAAGAAGTCAAACTCTCAATTAGTTAAATTTCAAACAAAATTGTTGGCTGATGTAACCCATGCGAAAAAAAGAATTATGTGAAACTTCGACTAACCGCTTCAGTGTCGGTGAGAAGCTCTGTCCCAGCTGGATAAGATGCATAGAATTGGTCAGCCCTCGAGTATCCAGCTCTGGTTCTGCATTATCCATTAATGTTGATAAAAATGAAAATTTAAAACCACAGTATTCCCAACAAAATCATATTAGAATTTAATAGAAAAAGATTATCAAACCCAACTAAATTCTATCCGAACATTTAAAGTTCAATTTTTTTATTTTTATTTTAGTAAAATCATGAAAGCAGTCATAGGAATTAACAAACGCCGAACAATTGTTTCCTAATAGAGAATAATCTGGATGACTATAATCGGATAAGTTTCAATAAAACCATTACATACCCAGCTACTACCGTATAACAAAAAAGATTCAAACCCCTGATAAAAATATCAGCAGAATAATGATAACATAAACTAATATCAGAAATTGAGTAAGGTGTATTCAAAGTAAAAGATTTACGTGTCGTTGGTGTAGGCGTAGCTGACGAGTGTGACAAAACAGTAAAATCCAGCATATGATACCATTCTTCTGAACTTCTGGATTTTCAGAATTTCATTCCATCCTTCATAGAGTCTCCTCCACATTTTGAAAGAAAAACCGTAGCGCAATGAGAGATTAGACAAAAATTCCTGAAAGAAACAAAAGCAGGATTCTTTCAAGCATTTTATCGAACATGTTGTCGGCAGACCACGTCATCTAGGGAAATTAAAGGTGCTTTGTTTCTTGCGCGTATAGCAGTTACGGGCAGAGAAGAAGCAACTAAGGTGTTTATTTCTATGTGAAATTATCCACGGGAAATCGTTAAGGATCGTTTGTATACTGTCAAGTGTAGGAGGAAAGACTTGTCTTCGTTTTTAGTGTTAAAATAATGGGTAAAATTTCAACTGTCATCATTGAACTTTTTAAAAATTTCAATTGGATCCCTAAAGCTTCAATTATATCGATTAGATTACTGAACTTCAATTTAATTTCATACTTCACGCATTTTATAACACATCGTTACATGGCATCCTAAAATGAAAATGACAAAACGAGGTTTTTGACCATGAAATAGCCCCCATTGAACATTTTCCTTAGTTTTTCTCAATTTGATGTACTATTTTTACTTTGCACCAGTCGCAATAATAAGTAAATCTACCCATATCTCCATGGATGACGAAGTTGGTCAATTGACTCTGCATCACGTTCTTTTATCGAGTCATTTTCTATGCTGCAACTCAAACTAATGGAACAATTTGACAAATGGGGTATTCATTTCACATACTGGTATTAAGGTTGGGCTGCTGCATTAATTCACAATTCTCCAAGAAATGTTATGGTTTTATTTCATACTATTTTCTTTGGTTCAATTGTGAAAATTTTATGGGCATCATCGCCTCATTTTGCTTCGAATTTATGAACATGAGCCAAACTTTCATCGATTCAAGTGTGAAAATTTCACGGGGATCACCTCATTTACTTCGAAATTATAAATAATTTATAAACACGAAAGATTTGGACATTTTCGTTTTCTGGCCACATAATTATTTGATCTTAACCAGAAGAAAGAAGTCGTAACATTTTTTACTATGATTCATTATTTGATCATCATAACTATAAGAAAGAAGTTAGACATTTTTTACCATACTTCGAAGAGTTTGTTCTACCGACGTAAGAAATAATAATCCAACCTATTTTTTTCCTGTATGGAAATTTAAACTATTTACATGACAAATACTTCTATGTCAATTTTTGGTACTAGACATTGGAGTGTTTGTTCTTCCAACCGAAGAAATCATATTCAAACATATTTTGTTCCAAAGGGAAGTTTAAAATATATTTAATGCGAATTCGAATTCTATTTCAATAGTAGGGTTAATTCACAATTTCATATTTTTGCTTCAATAGCGTAAGATAAATTGCATATTTTGTCCCCCAATCTTTTGCAATCTTGTCCCTAACAAATTTTTGGTTGCATTTTTGCCCTGACCTTCCGTAAGTCAGCAGAATTAGTTCCAAATGACAATTTTTATTGTTGAACTGTGTAGAATTTCCAATCTCGAACACCAACATTCAATATCTTGTTCCATGGATAATAGATCTCTATAAATTTGAGAGACTCTATCTGGTATTGAATCATTTGTTTCTATAAAATAATAAATCACTAATCTCGCCTCGAACTGTAAACCAAATCAAATTCCAATAAAAAATTTAAATCCATGTTTCTTGGATTAGATTTAGTTCAAATAAATTAAGTGATTTTCTTTAATTAGAATGGTCATAGATGAAGAAATGTAATGGCGTTTGGAGGCGGGTTTGTGAAGAAAAGCCGAAAGGGTGTGATTAAAGCAAAATTCAGTCCGAAAATGGATTTAACTACACACCCAGTCGAAGCACAAAACCCGTACTATGATGCCATTTCTCTGTAAAGGATTGGGAATTGCAGGGCACCCTGCAGAAAACCTGCAGGTATTTCAGAGCAACGAATAAAAATGTTTCAAGCTCTCCCCATTTGCATCAACCCCTTTTGAAACAAATTGATTCAAAAGTCTTTTGATTCAGATTTGAAATAACAAAAGAAAAGGGTAAACTCACCGTGGTGGGAAAAGGATTTCCGTGACGGCGGACGGCTGTGGCAAGTGATATTTCAAATATTGTTACGAGTAACTTTAGAACCCTATTTCTCTTAACCTAATTGGAAGTGAACGAGCATATTTGGACTAGTATTTATAGAGTGACAAGATAAAGCCCAAAAAGAAAGTGGAAGCCTTTTACCCAAAAATAAAAATAAAAAAAGGAAAAATTTTACAACTAAAAGGATAAGCATAACCCATTTTAAAACTAAGAAAACAAGTGTGGAATTTCAAAAATCAGATTTTTATTTAAAATTTATTTATGATTTAATTATTAATTATATATTTTATTGATTAAATATATTAAAGTCACAGATATATACAATTTGGT
>CAIGRK010184667.1:0-13412 GCA_903798315.1 Fraxinus greggii | reverse complement strand
TATGTCATTAAGTGTATTAGTATGATGATCATCATGGTTTAATCACGACAATATTGTGATAAAACTCGCGATGGTTCCATCATTAATATATAAGATGGACCAAATTGTTTAAAGATGAGTCTATGGATAAATAGCATACAGATGCGCGCTTGAGGAATTTGTAATATAATTTTTTTAGGAATAATATGTAGTCAAATGAGAGATTGTTTCCTAAATATTTATCTAATTTAATGGCAAAAATCAACGATTTTTCTAATTTAATGGCAATTCCTAAATATTTAGAAGGTTAGGAAAATCAATGATTTTTCTATTTAATGTCATCATATTTAATTCATTTATATTAGCTATTCAATATATATGAGCTAATTGAGTAGATATCATTGTTGTTATAATTAGGGGATTATGAGAACTCTAATTAAGTAAATATATCAAATTATATATAGTTTCCATTCTCCCCATTTGGAATAGATAAGACAGTCTCATTGGAGAAATAAGACGATTTGGTTGAGGAAGATTACGAACCATACCCCTTCGTTCATGTTCATCAGTACGTAATCGATTGTCGTAATAATTTCGCAACAGTGAACAAACGTTCATAATAGATCTAGATATATAACCCGAATCTGTGAATCCTAATATTCTGGAATGATATAGATTCTAGGCTTTTGATAATTTTAATCTAGTATGTTTGCATCTAAATTTTGTTTCGATTTTAGACATAATTTATATTTCTAACAGTTGTTTTTAAAACTGTCCAACTTATGCTTTGGAGTGTGTTATCTACTACTTCTGAAAATTGTTCAAAAGATTAAAATTACATATATGTTCTTTAGTGAAATTTTCATTTTATAATTTCTTGTATGAATTTACATATGGTCATTCTTTTACATGTGAGTTCATGTTTAAATTAAAAAATTAAAGAAAATTAAATATTTACTTAAAATATTAAGTTAGTATTTTTTACTTATAAGAAAATTTTATAATTATAAGTTATTTTTATACTTATAAATAATTTTAAGTGATTCTTTTACTTATAAGTAACTATGAATATTTTATAAGTGGATTTTTTTCTTGTTAGTAGTATTTTTATTTTATAAAAATTTCTCTATATAAAAGTAAGTTCTTATAATTTTTTAATTATAATATAATTTTTCTTATCTTCTAAGTAATATTTTACTTATAAGTATTTTTATAATTTTTTTGCTTATAAATAATTTTTTAGCTAATATATTTTTATTTACAGTTTAGTTTTGAAGAAAATATATTGGTTGAAAATAATTATTTTATAGAGGATAAAGTAGAAAATAATATGAAAAAGGGCCAAAACCCGTCGATTTGATAGGTTGAAAGAATCGGTCAAAATTACACTACACCGATTTTGGGTAGTTTTCAAACCCTAGTAGGCCCTAAGATTTCCTCATAGCCTCTTTTTGGTGATGATTAAAATTAAATTTTTAGTAGATTTTGACAAAACTTGATGAATTATGTAGTTGAAAAGTTATGGATCCTATAAAATATGTTATTAAACTTGATTGTTGATTTTAACTTAGATTAAAATCTGAATTTTAATTTCTACGAAACATGAAATTAATTAGATCTTGTCCGATCAAACAAGAACTTGCTAGGAGAAGTACTAGCCTGGTCAAGACAAAGGTTGAGACCTAAGAAGCGATAATAGCGAAATCTTTCTAGGTTGATAACAAGCCTTCTTTTAGAGGGAAGAGTGAAATCAATTGATAACCTTGAAGGAATAATAATAATTAAAAAAAAAAAGAAGAAGAAAAGAAGAGCCCAATGTGGATAGCTCTCCCTAAAATCTATGTGCACCATGTCAATTCATTGTTAAATTACACTTTTTAACTACAGTTTAACATCCAATGTTCTTATTCTTTATTGATTAATGTATTGGACGAATGATGAAAACATCTGGTGATACATCTATTTTCAATATTTGGAAGCATACTCTAGGGTTATGCTTCATGAGCCCTATGATTTATATCGTGCATCAGCATGTATAACAAGGAAAGACATCCAACAAACTTTGACACCTACAAATTCTTTTACTCAATCCCTTTTTCGGATTTTTCTCAATAGAATTCATTTTTTAAAATGGACTTAAAATGAATAAATGAATGCAATTCCATTCTCTTAAGACTTTCACTTCTTTTCAAGTAAGTTGTACAAGAGGAAATACGCTATGATGAAGAAAAAATTACCCCATTAAAGAAAAAATTACCCCATGTTTGAGCATGTCCCATTATTCTCAAAATTCAAGGGTTGTTCTCTTTATATTTCAGTTTTGAGTTTTAAATTCATTTTTAGTTTTCTATTTTGAGTGTTCGTAGAAAACATGTTTGGTTTATCATTCTGAAAAACTTTTTCTGAAAACAGAAAATTGAAAAACATGTTTGATATGAAATTTTTAGAAAATATTTTATGATAATTTATTCAATGAATTTTGATTATTCAATTAAATAAAATAATTTCATGCTAATATATTATTAATTAATATACATTCTAAGTTGGTAAATTTTATAATGTACTTTTCCCACTACAGAAATCAAAAATTCAGACAAGCAAATAAATTGAATTGGCAAAAGAATGAAATAAAAAATAAAAATTAATGATGTGGACTAAGAACTACAAAACGTGGTTGTGAATGAAGCAATTGCAATAAACAATTCGATATCGACTGGACTAAGTTTACAATCTGAAATATTGATAGCGGAAATAAACACAATTGGAAAATGAAACCAATAAAATAAATCTAAAATCATGTATGAGTTGATGAGTAGTCATTCCACATTTGTGTAGCAATTTAATCCATCACTTGTCACATTTGAGCTGTTTGACTAACATCACATTGTATAGCTTTTTGATCTTCATTTGTCTCCGACACATCTAATATCATATTCTCTAATGAATAATGAGTGAAAAGACGATCTAGAGCATGCTCATTGCAAATGAAATTATCTACTGTGCAATATGTTGTATAAATTTGTCTTTGCCTGCTAATTGGATAATTCATAATTAATTTTAAAATGGAAAATCTTGCCTTTATCACTCCAATGCAACGTTCAATAATATTTCAACACGAGCAGTGTCTATGTCGAACAATTCTTCATTTCCACGTGGTCTTCCTTGTCCACTATAATCGCGTAGATGATATCTTCGATCCCGATAGAGGACAAGAAATCTAGGCAGGTTTGGATAGTTGAATCAACTAGGTAAAATTGATATGCATGATTATTATGCTTTAACACTGTACAACTATAGACATATTTAAATATCCATTGAAATATTAGAATGTACCTCCCCATGGCATAGAAAAGTTGTTTGATGTTCTTGTAACTGCGCCAGTAAATACTCGAGAATCATTAGCAGTACCTCTCCATCTGGCATACACATATAAGAATTTCATGTCAAAATCACATGCCAACATCACATTTTGTGTTATGTTAGTTTTACCTTCCCATCCCCTCACGAGTAGATGATTTCTCTTAGATGCGTGCAAGTGTTTCTTTTAGTATAGCGTCCTAAGTTCAATTTCCTAGTTCCTCATACTAATGGTAGATGAACACTGCGTCATTAATGCCTGAAGTTTCTCACGTCTACTACTCTTGGGTTCCTTACGTCGGCATTTGTTAGGTGTCGTATCATCATCTCGACAAATATTAATAAATTCATCATCATCATGTTCTATCTATACATGCACTCCCTTGCTCAAGAATTCATCTTCTAGCTGATTTTCTTCTTCTAGTGTTGGAGGAAGCTGAGTGGAAGCATGGCCTAAATCTCTAGTAGCTGTAGTCCCACTAAAAATCTCATCAAGAAGTTCATAATGCTTACATCCTTCCTCATTAATTGTCTTGTAATCGAACTAGTTTATCTGCAATAGTTAAAAAAGGTTATTATATTATTATATTGTATAACAAGATAAAATAAAATGACACCATAAGAAAATAACGGGAAAAATGTGCTTTTGCAATACATACTCTACTGCCAAACTTCTTCTACAACATTCACTTGGTTGGTATTTGGATCCAATGTAACACCCCCCTAACATTTTAGCGAACTATCATGCACCTTACATAAACGATTCCATTTACCCATAATCAAATTTTGTAACAATGACCATCTCTTGATTGATCTTGGTCCAATCGTCTTTTGTAAATGTAGAACATTGCAACTTTTCTGCTTTCACATTGTCGTAAAGTATCATGATGAAAGCGTGTTCATTCTCATCGGACCATGACATTGGTTCCTCAGTCTCCCCTCTATGACCACCCATGTTCACTAATGAAGATAATGAATAAATATTAACCACTGAACCAAATATAACAACAGATTCCATATTTCAAATCTTTGATTCCACACAAAAATTCTCCATGAAAACAAAATAATTTTCAATCATCACATTTCACAAATTTTAACACATCATTAACAAGCAACGTCTTAGGAAATTAAACAATCTTGACTTGGATACCAGGCCAAAAAAACAGTTTAAACGGAAAAAAGTTCCACTATCAAAGAAGGCATATGGCCTTGTCTTCTCGAGTAGGATCGGAAAATGTTGAACTCACCCAAATTTTCTGAAATTACCATTCAGATTGACTCATTTATTTCATCGTTAAACCATGTCGTTTGACGTTTAATACTTTTTTTTTAAAAATATTCATAGCTACCTTAGCTTTGTTATTTGTACATAACTCTAATGCTAAAACTAATTTAGACTAGTAACCAAGTTGTGATACAGAATTTTAATGCATATAAAGCGGCTCGTCATATCAAAATATAACATCCTTATCTCAAATTATACGGGGCTACTTTGCAGGGAAAATATTCAAGAAAAAAATACAATCACAGGCAATAACAACACACATACATGTGTATTTGATTGCATTTATTTTCCAAGAAAAATGTAATTTTTCTATCCAAATTCTTACTTTGGAATATTTTCTTCCATTAAAAAATATTTTCTAACTTTTAAAAATATGCTTAATTTTTCCTGTTTTTAAGGAAAATATTTTCTTTGGGGGAAGTAGGTTTTTATTTTCCTCAAAAAAAGGAAAACATTTTTTTTATACGAATATTTTTTATACCAATTAAATGCACTCTACGTCTAATTCATAAAAGAATTCAATATTTGTATAGCGCATCAGAAAAATGAAGGAAAAAATGATCTTCTGATCACGATCAATTTCTTCCCTACCAATTTTATTTTTTTCCTGACTGTCCTCACAATCAAATCTAGCGCATAACATGATACTTTAAAATCACTTGAGAATAATTACTTGAGAAATTAGAAAATTACCTTCAACCTTTTGGTTTGAGACTTGAGAAATAGCACCAGAAAATGGATTTGCGTAGGTTTTGTGTGATTTTATTAATTATTTTAATTTTAGTAATTTTTAAGTTCATTTTCCTTATTTTGAGTTTTTTTTTAAACTGTTTTCAAAGCAATAAAAATTCATTTTGAAGATATAGGCATAAATAATTTTTTTTTTCTATTTTAGCATTTTAAGCTTTTCGTCGACAACCTTGATAACTTCATCGATATGCTAATAAGTAAAGAAGTACCATTTGTATGGGCAATTCATAAACGTAGCTTAACAGTGAACTTGACAAGACTAATGACCAAAATCCATGCACAAGACAAACGACAAAAATCCTAATGGACTTCTATAATAATATAACTGTTCATTAATATTATTTTTTAACTGAAAAATAAAACTCTTATTTACATTCCTTCAAACTCCATCACTATAAATTTCACTCATAGAAACAAAAGCTTGTCTCTAAATAGTATTAAATGAAATCAAGAAGATCTTTGCTACTACTCGAAGTAAGCTCTAACTAATTTTTGCTTACTTTTCACTATGCTCAAGATACGATATAGCATTTCGTGTATAAGATGTGAAACAAAACACGTACCAGGATTTACGTTATAAGATTTGCCCCATTTGATTTAGCTAAAAAGTTGATAAAAAATTAAATTAATAATTGATTTTAATTGCACGTTTAATAGGATCCACAATTTTTATTGATTTTTCAACCACAAATTTCAATAAAGGTCNTACATTCCTTCAAACTCCATCACTATAAATTTCACTCATAGAAACAAAAGCTTGTCTCTAAATAGTATTAAATGAAATCAAGAAGATCTTTGCTACTACTCGAAGTAAGCTCTAACTAATTTTTGCTTACTTTTCACTATGCTCAAGATACGATATAGCATTTCGTGTATAAGATGTGAAACAAAACACGTACCAGGATTTACGTTATAAGATTTGCCCCATTTGATTTAGCTAAAAAGTTGATAAAAAATTAAATTAATAATTGATTTTAATTGCACGTTTAATAGGATCCACAATTTTTATTGATTTTTCAACCACAAATTTCAATAAAGGTCCGCTTGATTATAATAATGGAATTTGGGTGGATAGAAAACGAATTTCAGGGAATTGAATTGCCTAAAACTTGATTTACTGAGAGTTGTTAATTAATTGTGTTTGATTGGTATAATTTTCCATCTTTTAATGTTTGTTTGACTTTGTTTTTCATGTAAATTGAATTTGTGGCACAAATTCCAATGCATCACTTTCGACCCAAAATTGATGGAAAACTCCACGTGTGCTATGGAAAGCTGATGTGGCACATTTATACCATTAATTTTGTCCACTTGGGATAAAAATAAAATAAAATAACCCCAAAATAAAAACATCATCCTCTCATTTTCATTTTCTGCACCATGACTGAATCCATTTCCATTTCCATTTCATTTCAACCACATGCATTAACA
Source organism: Fraxinus greggii (assembly GCA_903798315.1). Lineage (NCBI taxonomy): Eukaryota > Viridiplantae > Streptophyta > Magnoliopsida > Lamiales > Oleaceae > Fraxinus > Fraxinus greggii. The sequence goes on along the minus strand of CAIGRK010184667.1, from coordinate 6,610 downwards.
ATCCTGAAGATCATGATCTGCAATGCAAAAATCACGATCGCAGTCTTCTCTTCCACTTACACTTCCGCCGCCTAGTTTCTTGGCTTTCATCTTCAATGGTTTCTTGGCAAAGTTTTTTCTGCAATTCAATAAGTTTTTTTTTGAATTCAAGCTAAATTGACGAGGACCCATATATTTATGTTGTCTGCCATAATGAGTAGGAGGTAATGGTGGTGGTGCGTGACCCCGATTCTCAACGTCGACTCCGAAATTTGAGATGTACTGCGCGAGATTCGCTGCATTCGAACTGGTAAGAGATGCAATCCGTTATAAATCGTTTCTTGATGATATAGGACCATGAAATTGCTCACCTTGATTAGTATTAGGGGCCTGCAAGGGAGTATGGCCGTGGGTGTTGGAGGGTTGGTCGAAATTGGTGTCAAAACCGTGCGTGAAGGCGTCATTTTGGGCTTGAATTTTCGATGATTTGGGAACTATTATGGCCGATTTTTGGTATGAAATTGAATAGTGGGATGAGGAGATGTTGATGGTGTGGAAATCCGACGATTTGCATGGCGATATAGTGGTTGAATTTTGGAGTAGAAGGTGCCAGCTCCATGAGGTAGAGCGATTCCATTTCTTGATGGTATGAAACTGCCTTGTTTCAATCGCCAATTTTCCAAGAAAACAAAAAATCAGCTCAGAGTTGGGAATTTGAATTCCTTATTTTTATGCAATTGGGGGTCACGTGCAAGAAAGTGAGAAAACCAATTGCCTATCAAACAAGGTAAAAGGTGGAAAATGGCTAAATAATTTCCATCTTCCATGGAAAATCTTCCATATCAAATGGGGTCTAACTTCTATCAAAATCTACTAAAAATTTAATTTTTAATTAGACGAAGCAAAGACTTGATATATTTCTGCGTTAATTTTTGTTTTATGACAAAAAATTATAGGTGAAGCTCAATCTTCACCTCGAGGCACGAGGTGACAAACAAATTAACAATCTTTAAAATTGATGAAAAACAAATACACCACGTAAGTCATACAAAAATGGAATTTTAAAGGGAACAGGGCTAAAATCCAACTCTCCATTTTCAAATTTCCCAAAAAAATATTTTAAAAACATGAACGCATGCATTGCACAACATTTGTTCCCTAAACCTCACCCCTCCCACTTTTCTTCCATGCAAAGAATGGCAATTCATTAACCTGAGCTTTACCCGCATCCACAATGCAGTATGCAGTATTGAACAGAACTTGACAGTATATACTGTTCAGTACTGTCCAATCCAACACGACAAAATTGCTTAGGTTTGTAATCACCGCTCTCTCTTCATCTCGGATCTATTGTGGGTACGAAGAAAGAAAAAGAGAAAAATATTTACAACTTACAAAAACACCTTTGAAATTAATGCTAATGTAGATAAAATTCCAATAATATCAAGTTAATGCAGCGAATCCACCCCCTCTCATCATCTGCTTAAACTCGTGAAAATTCACCATGCCATCACCATCCTCATCCACCTTCATTATCATCTTCTTGCAATCCTCTGCGGTTCTTCCTTGGTTGAGCCCCAGTGATGCCAATACCGATTTCAGCTCATCAACGGTGATAAACCCATCACCGTTTTGATCAAAAACATTGAACGCCTCTCGCATGTCCTCGTCCTCATCGCGCTCTTCCATGATGGTTTGGTACAGCCCACCAAATTCATCAATGTCGACGCATCCATCTCCATTCACATCGATTTTTTGTATCATCAGAGTCAGCTCAGGGTCCGGGATAAAGATTCCCATGTTCTCTAAGGAATCGTTCATCTCCTTTTTCGTGATCCTGCCATCCCCATTTCTATCGAACATTTGAAAAACACGCTTCAGCTCACTGGCGTCCATTCTACACAGAAGAATAGAATTCGAACCGCCGAGGATGAGGATGGCAAGACAGGAGAATACAAGGACAAAAAGGGTTCTTTTGTTTTGATCTTCTGTTGTTGTAGGTGGAGAGGGTGGGATGGGGGTGGCTTCTCTGGAACCAAGTAGAAAATCCTTAACAAAATTCTGGGCAATGAAGGTTTGATATTTGAACAAAATTTGTGCGGTTTGTGTTGAAGAAACTTGAGAAAAACTTGGAGAGAAACTTGGAAATGGTGGTGCTAAATATAATAATAAAGGAAGAAAAGGAACTAAACAATCAAGAATCAAGAGCGAGAAAGTGTTTGGTTGGAGAGAGAAGGATCCAATCGTGGAAAATTTGTAGGGGTTCCTGTATATATACACGAAGTTTTACATTGTGTCGTGTTAACACATAATTAACCATTTAAAAAATAATAATTTTTACACCAATCAAAGTTTGACACCAAAGATGATGCCAAACAATGATTGATGTACAAGTGGCACTATTGTCCTTTTATAGCTGTCTTCGATTGGATCAGTCAACGTACGCGTTTTTGTATTATAAGGGTGTGTTCAATAGAGATTAAAATCGAATTAGAATTAAAAAATTAGTCGTTATTATTGACTTTTATTAAACGAGTGAGATTCAATAACGACTATATTTTCAATTTTAATTGACTTTTAATTCGTACCGAATACGTCCTAAGTATAAGAAAAAGAGCAAGGAGGAGGAGTAAATTTATAGGTAAATTCCTCATTGGTCCCCGATCTCTCATAGATATTGCAGACATCTCCCTAATCTTTTATTTATGACATTCATGTCCCCAACGTTTTATCATTGTTTAACTCCTGTCAAATATAATAAGAAGTATTTTTGTTAATATAATAAAACAATTATAGTAAAATAGTAATCGTCATTCACTAAATTAATCACACATTATATTTCAATCTTTACTTCAAAACTCAAGCAGATGAAAGATTTTCAAGATGATGCAAAAGTAATCGTATCGGAAAAAAAATAATTTTTTTACCTTTTTTTTTTTTTCAACAAATTCAGATCTCTTCATGATAGATGCTCGGAAAAGAGAATACATCAACTTGACCAAATATGCTGACATTAGAATTTTGTAATATGAAACACTTCTTTTGTATAATAGAGCTTAGAAAAGAGAACACGCACATTATGTCAATTGAAAGAGTAAAATATCTCAAAAAAAAAATATATATTATATTTTAAAAACCAACATAAACTATATTTTTTTTTTCATAAACGTGGATGTCTGAGTTAACTTGCGCGCACCTTGATTAATTCCACGTGACCCTGAAATTTATGATCGGGTACTCACCTCAGTGGCCCTGATGGAACTTGAACTGGTAATGATTGAGGAGCAAACCCAAGATCTGACCAATTGAACAATCTCTCATGGTTAATAAACTATTCAAACTATATTAAAATATTTTTGTATGGAAAGTTATCCTTTTAGTCACACATTACATGCGTATCGTGTGACCATTTAACGTTTAAATAGACTTTTTCGATGAATAAGGATTCCATAAACACAATGTTAAAACTTAAAAGGTTGAGGACACGATTGTCACAAATAAAATGTTGGAGACATGATTGTCACACTTATGAAAGGTTTGGGACCCTTGAAGAAATTTATCCTAAATAATCATAAAAAAAGGTGTTTTCAAAACCGCGTTGGAATAATTGCGTAGGGTCATTTTGCAATTAAATTAATAATAAAGGGGTGTAACTAAAGATTTATTTCGTGGGCCATTTTACAATTAAAAAATTTAGTTGGAGAAAGTGAAGAAAAAATGACCGTTGATGAGGGAAAATTGTATAAAGAAAACTGGAGAAAGCCGTTGGGGAATGGTAACGTTGCGAAAAAGGCCGGCCGAGAGTGACTCTAAAGGCGTGATTGGTGGGATAATGACATCTGGGCGCGGTTGGCACCGGCTTGTATTAATTTACTGGTTGGAAGTATTATTAAGGTGTGAAAACATGAGTGTTATTGGTCGGAGACGAGTCGTATCAATTTTGAATATTTATATTTGAGAGTCGACTTGTACCTTTTTTTTTAAAAAAGGGTTTTCTTTCTTATAATTTAAATACCAAAAATTATAGAGGGCATGCATAATTTCATTCGCAAGAGATTTTCGTTCAATAATTCTCTTTACAACTTTCACCAACTTTGTTCATTTTTAATTTATTTTACTGGCAGTTATATCTTACACGATCTATTAAAATTATTCTCAAAGTCGTTCAAACTATATTTAAGTAATCAGATCTCGAAGAAATAGTCACAAAGACACCGATAGAAGGATAACTTGGTTTCACAATACTAAAAAATAATTTGAACAAGATATGTGCTTTTGTCACATGTTATATGAAATTGGACAACAACTAAAGCCATTATCTAAAAACAACAATAGCTATTGTCTAAAAATAATTACTTAGTATAGCATCATGATTATTGATGAGAGTTGGTACAAGGAATAACCAACAAAAAGATCGAGTTAGCTTAGGTCCGGTTGGACTAAATCAAGTAGCAAGCACTACAAGAATATGTTAAACTATATTGAATACGATTAAAAAAAGACAAGTTGATAAATATAAACATTTTTTAATCATGTTTGGTTCAATCAATTCAGCATATCAATAACACTTTATGTTGAATTTAGAAGTAATTCAACCATATTTAAGTAAAGTTTTTGTTATCAATGTATTTTGAATTAATATGTTGATCTTTTATTATAGTTTTTTTCACTTACTTTAAAAGTATATTACATGAACATTTTAAAATAAGTAAATTACTTATTTACAACTTTAACAAATTAAATGTTTATTTTTCATTATTTAATAGCTTACTATTTTTTTATTGAATACTTCACAACTTACTATTTACTTATTGCCATGTATCTAACTTGACAAAATCTTCTAGTTCTTAGAATTAAAAATTAGACAATTTTGATCTGATTCTTGATCTAACAATAGAACTAACTCAAAACCAGACGGTTCTCCGACCTAAACCCTTCGTCCAAATTATATGACATGGAGTGCAAAGAAAGTATCTTATGAGAAAATGTTTTGACTTGATTATTGGAATATAGCCATTGTTAGGTAGAGATTCTTTAAAATTAATATTTGAGAAATTATTTTAATCACATATTTTTCCAATAAATTAATTGTAAACGCTCACCCATAATATTTTCCTACTTTTTAATCATAAATTCTTAAAAAAAAATTTTTTTTTTTTTTACAAAATATATTCTTAAAAAATTTACATCAAACAAATTCATAATATACCAAAATTTGGGCAATGACAGCTGTTCCTGCAGTTGATGTATTAGAGTAGAATTGCCATACGTTGGCCAAACATGGTTGTCGGCAGCTCAACTATTACAGATTATAAAATACCCAAAAGTGCACTTGAGAAAGAAAGTCAAACCTTGGGGGTCAACAAAGAACACAATATTTTTAGCAGAGAAGAGGAGAGAAGGATTAGATTTCTTTCTTGAAATGAGGTATTTTCCCTCTTTAAGATTTTCTTAGAATATAATTCGTGAAAAATGAGTTTTTTTTTTCTTTTAGAATTATATGATTAAAATGAGTCTAGAAAAAAAATAAGTTTTAAAGAATCTGTATGATACATGTTGTAAATATTTCAATCGAGTCAACGGGTCGAAGGAGAAATTCTACCAAAAAAAAAAAAAATCTAATGCGATCCCGATATTGAGTACTCAACAATCAACTTGATCTTCATGTTGGAGCCGCGATGTTGCATTTTACTAATTGTTGCCTCTGCGTAGTAAAACTATTTTCTAGTGTTGAAAAATGAACTTCAAATCATTTACATTCGAGTTGGCTAGGTTCACATGCCCTATATTAAATTCGATTTGAATTAAAAATTTAATATTACTGGCCAGTAATATAGACATTTTCAAGTGTTTGGATTATATTTCCGTGCAATTAATAGAAAAATTTCCCCAAGGCAAACACTTGAGTGCTAAAATAAATATAATCGACGATTTAAACAGAATGGAAGAAAATAAGCTGGAAAAAAAATGAGAAATGTGTAACACAAAGGCACTAAGATTGGAACTCTATTAATTTGTTCTAAAAGTCCATTTCTTTTTGTTGTAGTTGAGCTTCTAACCATAATAATATAAATTTTGGTGCAGATACAAGAAAATAAGTGATCTCAGTGACTAATTCACAGTTCTTAAAAATCGAGCTTTGAAATCAAATTACTTCGTCTTGACTTCGAGAGTATAAGATTGTTTACCTTATGTGATTTCTTGTCAAAAAATGTTACATATCATGTGTGTCAAAAGAATAAAAATCATAGATGATGTTTTAGGCATAATTATTAAATCCGGAATAGACCAGGCGGTCCGACCTCGGAACAAGGGAACAGGATAGTGGTCCGATCCAAGTGACATTAATTGGTCCATTCAGAAAAGGAACTGATCAAGAATCGCTTGACTCGGGCGGATTTTATGGAAAATTGAAACCCGATTCAATATTGATATAAGATGTCATTAATAATTTTCAATGATGATCATTCAGATAAGAGTTACTTGATATGCACTCCACGTAGAGCATCACGTGATAGGCTGCCTACTACTACAAAATCGTCGACCCCCATGAGGCCGCCTACCACCATGAGGCCCTCTACGTTCACATAGGCCGTCTCCACTATGAGGCCGCCTACCACTATGAGGCACT
>CAIGRK010184543.1:0-11344 GCA_903798315.1 Fraxinus greggii | reverse complement strand
GATTAATTGTTGTTATCTCCTTGCATTTAGAGAGAATTGTTGTAATTCTCCTACTACTATAGTGAAATCCTCTTATATTTGCCCGTTTACATAGCCTAAATTGGGTGAACCACGTAAGTACTTGTGTTCATGTTTAGCTACATTTTCTCAAGTTTTCCTAACACGTTCCTCTGGTCATAGCTGTTTTCATTTTTCCTACAAACAGCGGCTCAAACGAATTTGCAACCTCGCATCAATTGTTTAATAGGATTCGGCAAGAAAATCAATAATTACACGCACTTAAAAAATAGGAAAAATACATAAGTGATCACAAAATCAGATCAATCGCTCATTAAAAATTCCTTAACCTCCCAAACAAAAAAATAAAAATTCAATTCGATACACACAAATGTACCACAAATAAATCAAACCGACAATTTCAAACAACAAAAATACCAATCAAATGCAGAAGAGAAGTCAAGATCAGATTTTCACCATGATTACTGGGAGATCGGGTACCGTTAAGTTCGGAACAAAAGCAGCCGGTGATATTTAAGGCGATCTAGCTCCGGCGAAAGCAATGTACCACCGATCTATTTATTATTATTTTTTTCCTTTTTATTGTTTGAGAAATTATTTTGATGGTATTTATACAAAATACTCAGAGAGAGAAAATTGATAGAATCCCCCGAGGACGTGTAACCACGTGCACGTACATTGTAATTGGACCAAACGCGTATATTGTACACGTGTTGACAAATCATTGGCAGCCAAGTCCACGTACGCTGTTCACCCAATCAAGCTAGGTTTTATTTATATTTTTTTTGTGGGCGTGGGGGGGTTAAAAGGGAAAAATTGCACTTTTAGTCCCTCAATTTCACGAATAAGTTGGTCTTCAATATTTTATTATATAATTACATAATCAATTCCACATTGATTATGAAAACCATTTTAATCTTCGTTAAATATTCATGTCATTCTAATTCTAATGAAAATCTGCTTCACTTCAAATTTTTAGGTATGATGAAGAATCGAAAAGGCAAAATTTATGATGTACTCATTCTTCGTGCTTTTGCATTATGCTATTTTTCTCGACGAGTGAAAAATAGTTATTCTAGTGCTGCAATCTAAAATTTTTGTTCTGGAATAAAAAGGAAAAAGGAATTTTCGATGGCTCCTTCTTGAAGACCGATTATGCAATTTTAATGAAAGATAATAAAGCAATTAGCTTACTTTTAAAGGTCAAGGACTAAATTAAGAGGTTGAAAATTAATATTAGAAGAATGTTTGACTGCTTTTCCAGGTAGTATTATTATTATTATTATTTATTATGAATATTATGATATTTCTACTATTCTAATTTACGAGCATCTCCAAAATCAATAAATATAAAATACTATTTATTTTAAACAATTAATCGTTAAAATCATATTTTAATAGACTCTTTATTTTTAAAGAGTATATTCTATAATTTAGAGAAATACTTCAGTAAACTCTTTATATTTAACATTTAATTTAATTACTCTAAAAAAATATTTATTATTTTTTCCATATTTCATTTTCGCTAATTTTCCTTTAAAATATTATATTATTTTCTTCCAGTCAAAATTGAAATGCTTTCTAAATTAAAATGTTAATTTAAAAAGTCTTTTGAAGGATACTTTTAAGAGTTACATCTTTAATAGAGAATATCTTATGTTTAAAGGGTCATTTGAAGATGTTCGCTCTCTAAATTTGAAAAGTCAAATTCATTCTTTATAATTAAACGCATTCAAAATATTTCAATTTTCATTGAAAAGAAATGATATAATAATTTAGAGAAAGTTAATGAAAATAAACGATGCGTAAAAACAATTGATACTTTTTTAGAGTAGTGAAATTAAGTGTTAAATATAAAGAGTCTGTTAGAGTATTTAAATATTTTTATTCTCTAAATTTATAGATACTCTCTAAATTATAGAATATAATTTTTAAAAATAGAAAGTCTCTTGAAAATGCTCTAAATATAGAGACTTGGTTTTCAATGAAATTTGTAAAAAATTCTTCTGTTTCTCAATTCTCTTATATCGTTCTCTCTTAACTTAAGGTGTGTTTAACAACCATTTTGGAGAAAAATAAATTTTAGAATAGCGATTGATGGGGAGAATGCGTGTTGAAAAAGAAAGGAAATTTTTTTGGTTTATGTGTAATATTATTTTATTGATAAAATATGTGGTTGAAATGAAGATAGAGNATTTTTAAAAATAGAAAGTCTCTTGAAAATGCTCTAAATATAGAGACTTGGTTTTCAATGAAATTTGTAAAAAATTCTTCTGTTTCTCAATTCTCTTATATCGTTCTCTCTTAACTTAAGGTGTGTTTAACAACCATTTTGGAGAAAAATAAATTTTAGAATAGCGATTGATGGGGAGAATGCGTGTTGAAAAAGAAAGGAAATTTTTTTGGTTTATGTGTAATATTATTTTATTGATAAAATATGTGGTTGAAATGAAGATAGAGAAAAAAATGAGGAAGATAATGGATGCCAAAAAGGGGCTTAATTTTATTTATAGTTAATTATGTCAAAATATACTGCATATCATATGGACATAGTAGATTATTGGTTGTAGTGGCACTTGTATATCGTATTAACAATCGAAATATGATCGAAAGAAAAAATCTCTATTAACATACACAAAAGCACCAAATTTATGCTCTAATACTTGTTGGCAAATGTATTGTGCATTTTAAATAGACTTTGACAGGCAATTCTAATCATGCAAGATGAGCCACCAGTTTGAACATGATTGAAGAGACTATTACCTAAATTGAATCTATATAAAAACGACACTTGCATAATTTTCACATACAGAATAGGGAAATTTGAAAAATGAAAAGTAGGAAATACCCGGCCATTAATATTAACACCATCTACAACTATAATCCAGCATGCACCTAAGAAATAACTTAAATCAATCCCTCCAGCTGTAAATACATACTGTGTTAATACGTCTCAAGAAATTGTACACACTGATAAAAACATTACGACTCTAGAAAGTAAAAGAGTAAGAAATATGATGACACTGGAGAAAAATATAGCAGTTATCTATAGGATATGTGGGGAAAAAAAAAATAATAATAATAAAAAAATGGTCCTTCAATCCTTATCTATCAGCTCCAACATGAACTTAGCACAAAAAATGTACATCTCGAACCAAAATATTCCTACCATCGCTGACAAGTAACTGGTTCTTCAAAACTTATTGAATGAACTCCATTCCAACATCGCATTTTCCAGAAATCCAATGACTTCATGCTCCACCTCAAAGAAGATTATCTTAAAACTCTTATGGCATGTACGGAATATGGGATTGGGATGTCCTGGAGAAGTATTAAGGAAAAAAAGTTAAAAAAAAATCTTGTTCATTTATGTCTAGTACTCCGTCCCAAACATGCACATGCGCTTAGATTCTTTTGGTATCCCGCTCCTTATCAATTCTTTAGATACTTTCCCATCTCCCATGAATTTTCTACCCTCCGATTCTCAATAGGTTCCAACAATGCTCCCACACTTAATTTCCCTTCATTTTCGAATTACATCCCATCCTATTTTTCAAGAAATTTCTTTCCCCTTGTTGATGTTGGTGTCTCCATCAGTACCAGTTAGGTCCACTATTTCAGTAATTTCCTCTTCATTCTTCATGGACTCGGTTTCTTTAGTAACTGATATAATCTGGAGAAGTTCCGAAGGAGTAGCTGCAGGATCTAATTCCCGACAACCCTTGAGAGCATTTAATCCTTCTTCGCCAGTGAGAAAATGGGAAGGTACCAGATGAGAAAACCGAGACATTTCTTCCCTGGGAATTATTTTTATTTCCCTTTGGCTCAGAAGCTGATGGAAAATTGCTTTATACCCAGCAACTTTAACTAGGGGAATGACTATTACTCCCAGTTCTTCATCATAGTCTTCAAGTACTTCCACCATGTCATATTTATGCATTACTACATCTTCCGTAAGTTCATCCCATTCGGCTGACCAATTCCTGTACAGAGCCCAGACATCCCCCTTCTGAGGAAGTATCCGGATGGTCCCATCAGTGCCTTTTGTCCATTTAACCTTGTGCGAGAATGAGTCGGTGGAGGTTCTAATTCCATGTTTGCCTATTCCAAAAACCCCACACGCTTTTGAAAAACCAGAATCAAACCACTTATTGGCTTTTGAATTAAGCCAACTGATTTGCACCTCGAAAGGGTTTAAAGAAGTCACTTTACGAATCATGGCATAATACCGCGGCATCCCATCATCACTATCGTACACGGCCCACACCTGGCAATCTCTGAAACACCTCACCATTCTGTCTCTATTAAAATCATAAAAATCTGAATCTGGGACATCAATTGATATTTGCTTAATGGATTCCATATCAGCACCAAAATCGAGTTTATTAAGAGGGATTTGACTGTTAGCCTTATTAAGCCAACTGATTTGCACCTCGAAAGGGTTTAAAGAAGTCACTTTACGAATCATGGCATAATACCGCGGCATCCCATCATCACTATCGTACACGGCCCACACCTGGCGATCTCTGAAACACCTCACCATTCTGTCTCTATCAAAATCATAAAAATCTGAATCTGGGACATCAATTGATATTTGCTTAATGGATTCCATATCAGCACCAAAATCGAGTTTATTAAGAGGGATTTGACTGTTAGCCTCGACTGGCTTGTTCTGATCCAATCTGGCACTATTTGTAACACTGTTGTCTTTTTCATATGCTGTTTCATTTTGTATGTTATTTACATATGCTTCGTGAGCTGATGTCATTTTGGTAGCACTAGTTGAGGTCCGTTCACTTAACTTCTGATGTATTTCACCTTGAACCTTCTCTACCAGCAACTGTTTAACATCAACGTCGCAATTCACCTTGTTCATACCACAATCTTCAACTCCTTTTCTTCTCTTCACAGCATTACACCGCCCAAAGGATCCGCCATCAATTGTTCTTTTAGAGGAATGATTTTTCCTTCGATTGACCTCCTCCCTTCTAGTAGCAGCCTGCTTTTTCTGACGTTCTCTTCTCACTTTCTCAAAGGCCTGTTGCACCATATTTGCAGCTTGAGCAGTAGATGTAGAAGCATTTGACTCAAAGAAAGGAGCCTGTTGCAAGTTATTGTGATTGGACGGATTACTGATATTAAACCCTGCAGATGGTGGCTCAATTTCTGTTGCAAAGTAGGCCTCGAGGCAATTTGGGCAGAGCAGATGCTTGTTAAGATACATCCTAAGATATTCATACTGCATCTTGCATCGATTACAGACAGTCCAAAATGTACGCTGTTCCTTCTTACAAGATGGAGCTGGACAAGACAAGGCATCCTTCTTACTAGAATTACCCTTTGGAACCTTCATTTTTGAAGTTGCATTCTTTGCAAAGTTGTAAAATCCATTTTGCTTTCTTGGTGGAGGGCCTGCATTCTTAGTCTGACTCCTCTCCTGGAATGTGGCACCATACTTCTTGTCATATTCTAATCTCTTAGACTTATCAGACAGCAAACTCCAGGCTTGTGAAACAAGTTTAAATGCCCCTTCTGCCCCAACAGATTTGTTCTTGTCAGGATGAAGCAGAAGAGCCAGTTTCCTGTATTGTTTTCTTACTGTCTCATCATCAGCCAAAGGAGTCACACCAAGTACAGTATACCAGTTATATTCACCATTTATTTTCTCCTTGGCAGAAATATAAACCTCAAATGTCCTAACCAACTGGGAAATGCCCTCTAAACCAGGAAACAGATTTTGAGCCTTGAGAGCGAATTTTTTTGCTGCCTTAATGTCCTTATCCAGAAACTTCTTCTCAGCAATCTCTTTTGCTCTCACGGCCTCATCTCTATTGCACTCCATCTGTGGCTTGCCCTTCTCTTAACAAATTCAGAATTTTACCATTAAAAAAATTATCGACACTACTGAACAGCTTTTTGATATTTCAACGGATTGCACTTCACGTTCAAAAACCCAAATTTCAAGAACTCCAAGACCTGAGGGACGTAAACATACATATAACCCAATTCAGAAAACGTCTCAAAATAGAAATCTGGTCCTACATAGGCATTTTCCATTATACCAAGACAATTTGGACAAATCTAACAAACAAAGATTCAAATCATATAGTTTAGCATGCATCTATTTAATCAAAATTGCAATTAAAAAAAATGCAGCATGTCAACTAAAGAATGTTCATGCCCAGAGCATAAGCAAAATTAAAACTGTTCAATTCGTTTTCCCTGAACCTAGATGTGGCCATTAAAATTAACATTACTACAGATCAATCCATCATCAAAAGTTAAGGAGACTGGAAAAAAATTATCTGATTACAAGTTCTCAATACTTGAGTCGGTGCAGAAGCGAAATTGAAATTTTTAAAACAAGAATAAAGTTGAAAAAATGTAGAGAATAATTTGATTATAACGAATTGATTAATGAGAAGTGCACAAAGCCTTTGTTTACATAGGCCAATAATTCCTAATTTTACCAATATAAGGAAACAAAACTAAAATCCTAAAAGGAAACAAAATATTAATCTAAAAATAAAGAAATCATATTCTAATCAAGAAAGAAAAAGAAATTCTAATCTAAATGAGAAAGAAGAAAAAGAGATAAAGCCTATTACAACAAGAAATCCTATTATAAACAACTAAATTCTATCCTATTTATAATAAGATTGTCCTACAACATGAGTATATTAAAAAACCATACATAGCATCATAAATCAATGTTCACAAATGCATAGCAGCACATGTTTTATATTGGGTTTGATTATACATTGACAACATTTACAATCACAGGTGTGAGGGTCTTTTATATATCAATGTTCCAAACCACAAAAATTGACCATAGAACCCAGTTGAATAAGTAAAAAAGCATTAGTTGTTTGTTCTCACGTATGGCAGTAAAGGTTGAATAAGACAAATGAAGAATTTCAACCGTATTCTAACAATATTTCTAAGCATTCACAGCAATCCTCAACCCCCAACTCAGATTTCCTAAATTCATCAATCATCAATATTCCAAGTCACCAACTACAAATATTTTTTTTTTTGGATAATGGGTGAAGGATCAAGAATTGAGATCATGTGTTGGTTTAGCAAAAACATAAATTCCAGAGATGTGGTTGGACGACTTCTTTAAATATATAGTTTACTAGACAGCACACATCATGCCGGATGGCAAAGCTATTAGGAATGATGCGAGTAGAATATGATATCTATCATTCCTTTCTGAAGTTGGACTCCAAATACTTAAAATTATAGAACATAAAATATTAAATCGCCTTGTTTAAAACCTTAAATTCAGTTGGGCTTTGAACTCTAATAAGATCTAGAGAGAGAATTTTTAATAGTATAATGACATAATTTGGATAAATCCATTATTTCAAAACTTGTTTGAGACTTCCATCTTCAACCTGAGGTGAGGTTTTCATCGAAACCCTCGAAACTTATGCCTTAAGTGCCAAGGCTAAGCTTAGGGTAGCTGAGGTGCATGCTTGTTTGTTGTGCCTTCTTTCGGTTTTTTTATTATTGGCCTAAACTTTTTCAGTTATTATTTATAAAGCCTACAACATTTTACAGAGAGTGGAGAGAGAAAGCATCATTAAATGGAGAACGATACTATTGTATGTTTGTTTGTAAGTTAAAACTTTTAATTTGGTTTATCATGAATTTCTAAGATGGTTTAAGTTCTGTTATGAACATATTTTTTGAACATATTTTTTGTATTTTATTTATTTATTGGTTTCTTTTGATGTGCCTCGAGGTTTACATCTTGCCTCATAGAGGTAAAACGTCTTGGTAATTGATAGAGCTTTATCAAACATTGGACAAATCTAATAAATTTAGATTCAAAACACATAATTCTTAGCATATATGAAATGGAAATTGCAATAAAACCAAGACCAGCATCTAAATAAAGAATGTCCAAAGCAACAACAAAATTAAAAACTTGTTCAATTCATTTCCCCAAAAGCTTAATGTGGCCATGAAAATTAACATCACTCCAAATCTATTGATCATTAAAACTTATGCAGACTAAAAAATCTAGGCTGATTATGAGTGCCGAGTACTCGAGTGACTCAATAACAAAAAGCCCTCATAAATAAATGTCCTCATATGCTTGATATCACAACTTGCTTGAACAATACATTCACAATGTGTAGAATCGCCATGTGAATGTCTTTCATGTGAAAACAATGAAACGACGTGAATTGAATGACTCAACAAAAAAAAAGGGTCATAAATCAATGTCCTTATATGCATGATATCACATCTTGCGTGTACAATACACACACAATATGTACACTTGCCGTGTGAATGTATTTTATGTAACAATGACGAAACAATGCAGATTGACCATAGAACTTACCCATTTAGTAGAAAGCCTAAGTTTTTCTTGTTTTTAGCAATAAAGGTCGAAGAATACCAATCAAGGATTTCCACAGCATCCTAAGAAAACTAGTTATACATTTCTTTCAACCCCTCAGCTCTCTTTTTCAAAATTCATCGATATTCTAAGTCATCAACTACAAATATTTTTCCATTACGAGTGAAGAGTTAGAGAATTGAGACAACTTGCAGATTTACGAGTGGCATAAATACCAGAGATGTTTCGTCTGGAAAATTTTTTAACACATGCAGTTGACTAGCCAGCATAAATAGGGCAATTGGGGGCGGAGCCACCCGGGGTCTAGTGGGGGCAACTGCCCCCACCGGGTGTTTCACCGATTACACTTGAGGGATGGACAGTTCTAAAGGCAAGTAAAAAAACCCTAAACAGCCACATCAAAAAAGTCAGATGTTGTCAGGAAAATCGCTGCTTCTAAAAGATGATTATCATTAAGAAACAATAAATTTAAGGAGTCGAGTTGAAATTAAATCATTCACAACAATCAGATCAACATATAAAGCCCATTTTTACATAAGTAAATCTGATACTACCTTCCAAGTTTGGTGATGAAGAAGTTGACTTATCCTTGTAGAAATTACTGAACAACACGAGATAAATTGGAGAAAGGGGGTGATGAGCATGTCTCCCTTTTTCCCTCTCCTACACACTAAATTGTTCCTAATACCAGGAAAAAATCAATAAAACTTGACACTTATGGATTACAACAAGAAGATTGGCTTTAATTGAGCTTCCTTTGAATCAAAGAGATCTTATTTGTAACCAACCAAATTAGAAGTGAGTTGAGAGCTAAATACTGAGAGTAACTTCATATTTATTGATATTCTACCCACCAAACCAAATTTCTTGCTTCACCCTGGACGAAGTCACGAGGAACGGTGGGAGTGAAATTTGATAACAAGTGTACTATCCACATTCGGCTTGGAAATTTTCTAAGAATCAATGAGTAAATTCAACTTGTCTCAAACCTTAAAATTCCCTAGGGCTCTGATTTTTCTAAAACATAAAACAAGCATTTAAAATTGCGCCGACATAATTCGGATAAGTCTAATTAATAAAGATTAAACATATTTTAGTCTACATATAATAAACGAAAATTTCAATAAAACCAAAAGCATCATGCATATTATGAATCTTCAGGCTCTCAGAGCATTGAAGTAATTAACTTGTTCAATTCATATATGAATCACTCCAAACCTATCGATCATCGAGACATAAGCAGAATAGAAAAAAATTAAGCTGATTACAAGCTCTCAAGACTCAAGTGAATGAAGAAAAATCATTAATCAATGAACCACAAGAAAACCTTCATAAAAAAGATAAAATGACATAGATTAATCGGTCAACAAATCACATTGTTTATTGCACAAAGAAAAAGCCCTAGAGCCAATGATCAGTATAAACAAAAATAGAGTACACCGAAAATAGATGGTCACCGTATCCAGAGAGCGGTGAAAGGGTTCTAGCTCCGTCGGGCTAATGAAATTGATTCTACGTTTTTAACCTAATTTCTCCAGAATTAGATTTTTAAGACAAAGCCAGATGTTTTTTTTTTCTTGAAATGTGCAGACATAAACCCCATCAAAATAGGTCACCTTATATTAGACTGCCAATTCATTTTTATTTTATTTTTTTCTTTTAATTCTTGGTTGGAATCTTAACCACGATCATTTTCTAACTCGTAAAAGAGTTAGGGCCTCCTTCATAGTTCGGTTCGATTTTTATTTTTTTCCATCATTTTTGGATGACGCTTTTTAGAAAGAAATAGGAAAACTTGTTATTTAATTTTTTGACGGCCCGGGAAATCACCCAAAATCATTATAATATAATTTGGATCGTATTTCTTGATCCATCAAATTTGTGATTTTTTACTGTTTTTAATTTTTTTTTTGTTGGTTTTATCCTTTCAATACAATTATTTTACAAAATAAATTCTTTTTCTCGATCCATCAAAATTGTGATTTGTTTCTTTTTCGGTTTTATCCCTTCAATACAATTATTTACTTATAAACAAGAAAAAAAATCTTATAAATAAGAAGTTACTTATGAGTATAAAATTATTTATAAGATAAAAGTTCACTTTTATGTAAAAATTATTTATAAAGTAACAAATATTATTAATAAGATAAGAGTTCTCCTACAAAATATAAAAAGTATTAAGTAAAAAATTTACTTATGTGTAAAAAATTGGTTTTAAGTACAAAATTTACTATTATTTATAAATTAAAAAATAATTATAAGTAAAAATCACTTTTAAGTTGAAGATTAACTTATATATAAAAATTTACTTATAAATAAAATTTACTTTTAATTAAAAATTTAATGATAAGAAAAATGTTTCATTTCTCAAGTTAAATAATAACTTCTATGTAAAAATTACTTATAATAAAATATTACTCATGAGTAAAAAAAAATCATAAAAGAAATTATAAATTGAAAATTTTTCTAAGTGACGCACATTTACTCCATATTATTTACATATACATACATTTTTTATAATGCTATATATGTAATTTTATTTTAAAAAAATTAAAATTGATGGATAATAAATTCTCATTTTTGGGTTTGACTGTTCTAAAAATCGTTAAAAACCATCCAAAATCGGACCCATCATAACCTCCAAAATCTATTATTTGAAAAAAAAAAAAAAAAACCATAATCGGTACCTTACAAGTCCGAAACAGGCCTTAGGGTTTTCTTGTATAAAAAATAATTTGTAACTTTAATAATTACCTTATTATTTTCAGTGACTCGAAAATTGAGAATTTTGTTGAATACATTGGTTCGTATGCTATATAGAAATGGTCACTGTTCCTCCGATTTCATATTCCGTACAATTAGATAATAAGCAATCGTCGTGATATTTTCGATGACTTTTAATCAAAACTAAACATGCTAAATGCTAAGTTTGTCCGAGTGTAAATAGAAAGT
>CAIGRK010184521.1:0-10939 GCA_903798315.1 Fraxinus greggii | reverse complement strand
TTGGGATATAGGATCTGATAGATGATCAGAAGATTCTGCTGTCAAATGTATTTATATAGCTGATCAAACATACACTGTAAACCATCCTAAGAATTAAGAAATAAATTGTGAAATGCAGTGGATGAAATCTATCCCATGGAATGCAGAGGTTCAGTTTATAAGACACTAATATTCATATTTCTACATTGGAAGTATTCATTAAGACCTTGTACTGATAATGGTGCAGATAGAATATACACAGAAATACTCTTTCTACAATAGCCTTCAACCAAATGAATAAAAAAACTGAATTTGTAGAATATGTTGCTGGAAAATGGGGAATAATTGTCTTAATGATTTTATTATGATTTATTTGAATGAAAAATTGAATTTCTTTGATTTATTTTTTTGACATGAGGTTGCATGTTAATCATAAAACGTAATTCAATTATCTCTTTATCTAGTTCAAAGAAAATTGAATTTCTTTTTATTTATATTGTTGACACGAGATTTAGTGTTAAGCATTATTCATAATTTAATTATTTCTTAACCTAGTTCTGTAGTTCATATGGAAAATGCTATAAACGCTATGATCAGCCTATCTGGTAGTTAGAAAAACCCCTCCTAAAGCACCATAAATCATCAACATCAAATTTCTTTCATTTATTGAAATAAAGTAAATATTGTGATGAAATTCACTCTAAATCTTATCATTTGTGAAAAACCAAATTTTTCCAGTTCTCTGAGAACACATTATACCTCAAGGTAATTATGGCGTAAACCACTTCTTCCTCATTTTTGGAGGCTGAAGAGCATACCTGCATTGAATTTATCAAGAAAGTATATTTCCAGGTAATCTATGGAAGAAGTAATAGAAGTGAAATAGCTTTCTTTGAGGTGAATAAAGAAACTTCCAATGGATAATTTACCTTCCTCTATATTTCATCAAAAGCTCTACTGTTTGCTTTATCATTGCACATCAAAGACAGAGAGAATCCAAAAAATGGATTAATTTCTTGCATGGAGTCAGATCCTGTGCCATAATTAGTAAATAGCAGTGGTCATTTTGGTTCTTGCCTTTAATATTTCTAATATTTCTACCACAAGGAGATTCTTAAAATACACAAATGTGATGCTTATGCTAGTTCTTCAGGAAACATCTTTTGAAAGTTTATTTCACGCTAATAATTGTCTGTTTATATGCTATAGTGGAGAGGGAAGTGGCAACCAGGAATTAGGTGTGCAAGAGTGGACTGGCCATTATCGACTTTGAAAGCAAAACCAACTCATGACAGGAAACAGTATCTTGTAATCTTCTTTCCTCGCACAAGAAATTATTCTTGGGCAGATGTACAGCTAGTTCGTCCAATCAGTGAATTTCCGCAGCCCATTGCCTATAAGACACACAAAGTTGGTGCGAAGACAGTCAAAGATTTGACTCTTGCCCATCGGTTCATCATGCAAAAACTGGCTGTTGGCTTGTTAAATATTCTTGATCAATTAACTCGCGAGGTTTGCTTTTGAAAGTGATCAAACACATGTTTATATGTCTGTCTTTGTTTTTGTGCATGTGTATAGACACTTCTGTTTTGGCTACTGTTGATCTTCCATCACGTTCCAACCAAAACTTTCTGAAACAATTTAGGGTTTGGTAGAGACTGTTCGTGATGTGACGGTTTTGAAGGAATTTGCAATGGAGGCTTCCCGCTGTAAAGGTTATTATGATCTTGGAAGGATGCTTGTGAAACTTCAGAATGTAAAACCTTCCCTCCATTTAGACATTGATACTTGTGTTCTAGCTACATCCTTTTTGTTCATATCTTAATCTTTTCCTTTGCATATCTATATTGCTTTAAATCTCTTCCTGAAATGCATTACCTTTAGAACAAATCTTATCGTATGTTTCTAAAATAGTCTCCGGATGCCCTAATTTAAAGGATTTATTAAATCCATGAAAAGGTAAGTATGCGGTAGGTTTAGGTGTCATAAATGTTATTTTTGCGAAGTATGTTGGTCTTTTCCAGTTATACAAGTCCACATGTAAGTCTAATATTTGTGTGGGTTCAGAATAAGTGATAACTTTACTTCAGTCCTGGGTATAAACCCACCTTTGTCTTTCACATTTTCTTTTATAATTGAATAGACACTTATGTTTTTTTAATGGCTGTTTATAACACAAAGACTGTTCCTCCTGTTTATTTCATCACGTAGGCGGTGATTTTGAGTCATTTGGTTTAGTTTATGTAACCATGTTACTTTCTGATTATTTAAATAGAACCATAGAAGGTTGGTTTTCTCTGGTTTCTGACAGAAGACTGTTGGTGGTGTCATCATGGGAGAGCACTATTTGCTTAATCAAAACTAATGTGAAATTTCAAAGTCAAAAATTATTAGATTTATAGGTTATAACAAAATGGGATTCAAGACAATATTTTACCAGTTGCTTTATTTATTTATTTATTTTTATTATTTTTTACTTGGATCTAAATTAACTCTCACTATCTTTTGCAGATGATACTGCAGCACTGCTTAAGTTCAAATTGGCTACAACATTCTTTGCAGTCTTGGGTGCAACAATGCCATGATGCAAGTAGTGCTGAATGCATTGAAATTCTGAAAGATGTATGCCCTGCTATAAGTTCTTAAATTGTGAATTAATTCCTTCAATTCTGAGTCACTTTGTACTATGCTTATTTGTTCCCTAAAAAATCTTTGTGAATTCATGAGCAGTTTCATAGAATACTTAATTTTCAGATTTGTACTTAATTTTCAGATATGTTCTACCTTATTTTACCTTTTTTTCCCTGTTGGTAAAAGGTGGTGGTCTTCTTCTTTTAGTTCATAGTGTGAGATTTAGGCTTTAGAAGAGCATCACCGTCCATTGCTTCCTTTTAGAATTTCCAGCCTGGAGCACATCCGAACCCATTGATATTGGAAATGTTGCAAGCCCGTTGGAATGTCAATTTATGGTTTTTCTTGACAGGGTCGAATATTGTCAAGATAAAACTTGAACTGAATAATTTGAACATTTGTACCTAAAAAGAGAGGACTTGTGTGTACACTCCAGAGTCCTGATTCATCGTACATTTAGTCTGATATCCAATTGATTCATCTTTTTGTGATTACTTGCAAGGCATGATCTTTTGCACGCCTTTCTCATTCTTTTGACCTCTCTTACAATATTTCTTGGTGAAGTGATTTGTTATTCCAGATTACGGATACTGCAGAGATGCAAAATTTTTCAAAAATGTTTTAATTCCCCTGATGTTGGATAATGGAACCCAATATCAATTCATGTCTGAAGAATATGGATATTTTTAGTTGCGCTGAATTCCAAGTGCTGCTTGTTCGTGGTTTGCCTTGTAGAGTTGCAAACGTGCTGAAATTTGTGTGAGAATATTGTAAACTAGACTCTTTAATTTCTTATTAATAGGAATCATATGGGATGGAACAAGGGATACATCCTTCAACATTTGACAATTAATTCATTCCCGATCATTTGGAATTTTAGCAATGACTGCTCTAACTCATTCCTAATATAGGAATTGGCTGATTCTATCAATTGGAACGAGGTAAACTCACTAGCAAATGCAGCACCACCAGTCGAGCTGGGCTCTGAGTGGAAGAGCTGGAAACATGATGTTATGAAATGGTTTTCAATCTCGAATCCAATATCCACTGGTGGAGGCTCAGACCACTCAATTAATGATAGTCCATCTTCCATGGAGCTTCAAATGAGCAGGAAGAGGCCGAAGCTTGAAGTTCGCCGCGCTGATTCACATGCGTCACATGTGGACATTCAGAATTCATATCAGGCTGTTCCTGTGGAAATTGACTCCAGTTTCTTTAATGGCTGTGATGTTGTAAACAATGCATCATTAGGTTCTGTGCTTCCAAAACATGAAATTTCTACGGCAGACACTGCTCTGGCAGGGTCTTCGAATTGCACGGCTAACAGATTAGATAACATTGTTGTTGAGGCTGCAAACATGGAGGGCATTCAGTCTAACGACATGGAGCTGACTCCTGTTAATGTACCCCAGAAGTCCTTAGACCCTGGAAGTCATAATCGACAATGTGCTGCTTTTATTGAAGCTAAAGGAAGGCAATGTGTGAGGTATGCCAGCGAAGGGGATGTCTATTGTTGTGTGCATTTGGCTTCTCGTTTTGTTGGGAATTCCGTAAAAGCTGAAGCAACGCCTTCTGCTGACTTACCAATGTGTGAAGGTACCACTGTTCTTGGTACTAAATGCAAACATCGAGCTCTAACTGGAACTTCTTTCTGTAAGAAACATAGGCCTCACACTGGTAAAGAAATGACCCCTCTCGGTGATAGACTTAAAAGGAGGCATGAGGAAAGTTTCATGAGTTCAGAGGTTAAATATCCTCCAAATATTGTACATGCTGGAGAAGTTGAAGCTTCTGCTCGAGTAGATCCATTATCTTTAATGAGAAAAGGAGCCCTCCATGAAATCAGCTTACTTGAGATGCCTGGTCAGTCACAACAAGAGCATAAAAGTGATGACATGGTTCACTGCATTGGGAGTAGTAGCGAACCCTGCTTAGAAAGTCCTAAAAGGCATTCACTATACTGCGACACACACCTACCAAGCTGGCTCAAACGTGCAAGAAATGGCAAGAGCAGGATAGTATCAAAGGAAGTGTTTATGGAGCTCTTGAAATATTGTGGTTCAAGGGCGCAAAAATTGCAATTGCACCAAGCCTGTGAACTCTTTTACAGGCTTTTCAAAAGTATCCTATCTTTGAGAAACCCAGTTCCAAAGGAAGTTCAATTTCAGTGGGCCATTTCTGAAGCATCCAAAGATATTAGAGTAGGGGAGTTCTTGATGAAGCTGGTATGCAGTGAAAAGGAGAGGCTGAAGAAGCTCTGGAGATTTTCAGATAACCAAAACGTGCAAGCTTCATCTATTGAGGAATCAGTTTCTAATCCTATTCTGGTCTGTAATGATAAGGATCAAGACAGTGAAAATGTCATCAAGTGCAAAATCTGCTCAGATAAGTTTCTCAATGACCAAGCATTAGGGACACACTGGATGGATAGTCATAAAAAAGAAGCTCAATGGCTCTTCAGGGGCTATGTTTGTGCAATCTGCCTGGATTCTTTTACTAATAAAAAAGTCTTGGAAACTCATGTTCAGGAGAGGCACCACGTGGAATTTGTTGAACAGTGCATGCTTTTGCAGTGCATTCCTTGTGCTAGTCATTTTGGGAATCCGGAGCAGTTATGGTTGCATGTGCTCTCAGTTCATACTTCCAACTTAAAGCTGTCAAATGCTGCTCAAATGCAAGACCAAGGATCTTGGCAGAAAGTTGAGCCTAATAAGTCAGATCCTGCAGAAAATATGAACTCTGAGAGTCAGTCTGGTATCCGGAGATATACTTGCAGGTTTTGTGGATTAAAGTTTGATTTGCTACCTGATCTTGGACGCCATCATCAAGCTGCTCATATGGGACCAACTTCCATTGGTCCTCACCTGACAAAGAAGGGGATTCAATTTTACGCACAAAAATTGAAATCAGGGAGGCTTACTCGTCCTCGATTTAAAAAAGGTTTAAATTCGGTATCATATAGGATTAGGAACAAAAGTGTGCAGAATTTGAAAAAACGTGTGCAGGCATCAATTTCAATTAGCCCTGCTGAAATTACAGTTAAATCTCATGCAAGTGAGGCTGCCAATCTTGGTGGCTTAGTGGATACTCAATGTTTAGCTGTGGCAAAGCTATTGTTTTCCAAAATTAAAAAAACAGAACCACGGCCAAGTAACTCGGAGATTTTATTAATAGCCCGCTCTGCTTGTTGCAAGCTAAGCCTGCAAGCGTCGCTGGAGACAAAATATGGAATAATTCCAGAACAGATATACCTGAAAGCTGCCAAACTCTGCAGTGAGCATAACATTCCAGTGGAATGGCACAAAGAGAATTTCATTTGTCCCAAAGGGTGCACACCAACTGAAAGACCAACCTTACCATCTCTGGCGATGCACTCATCGGACAGTATAGTCAAGATCAAAAATGCTGTTACATCAAACTTTGGAACCAATGAGTGGACAATGGACGAGTCTCACTGTGTTATTGATTCCCGACATTTCACACAGGATCTTGCAGAGAGAAATATTATTTTATGTGATGACATAAGTTTCGGACAGGAATCAGTTCCAATAGCATGTGTCGTGGATGAAAGTCTTTTGAATGCAGATGCGTCTGATGGCCAAATTACTGAATATTCCTTTCCTTGGGAGAGCTTCACCTATGTTACAAAGCCGTTGCACGATCAATCCCTTGTACTTGAAGCAGAGGTATCTTCATGCAACTTGTTGGTCTCTTGTTCTTATATTATGATGCAGATGTCGTATAGGTTAACGTCTATTGCTTCTTGTCCTACGCTCCTGAATCAAACTAGCTTTGTTGCTAGTTTATAGGATAATAGTCTTATTTTCTGTTTCTGATTCTGTTGCTGCCTTTGGCAGACCTAAATCCTTCAATATTATACTTAAGTAATATCTTTACTCTAGTAAGGATTTGCAATTTTCTGCTAATTAAATGAAAATGCATTTTGAGTAAGATGTATCACCTCTTCTTCACGTTCATTTGCAGAGTTCTCAACTGGCGTGTGCTTGTGCATATTCAAGGTGCTCATCTGAAACGTGCGACCATGTGTATCTTTTTGACAATGATTATGAAGATGCAAAAGACATATATGGCAAGCCCATGCATGGCAGGTTTCCCTATGATGAGAGAGGTCGAATTATTCTTGAGGTACACATTTCTTTTCATGTCTATAATAAAATTATTTTCCCTTCTAAAATTTATTTCTGTTGTAGTTTTGTTGATTATAGATGGAAAAAACTACACCAACCTGGTCTTCGGGCATTTTGTATTTAAAAGTCATTTGGAGTTTGGTAAATAACATTTCCTGGCAAACACTGTTCTGAGGTTTTGCATCAAAAGTTTCTATTGGCAGATGAATGATTTCGCTGAAGTTTACCAAATTTTAAAATGGGTGGTGATATGAAAAAAGAAAATATTAATAAAATAAGATTTTCCTTGCTGAATAAATGTTTTTTTGCATCCAAACGTTAGATACATTCTATCGAATAGAATTGCACAATCACATGTTCTCCTTCTAATGCTTGCTGCATAGTTCCTGCTTAATAGTGTTGTTGAGTGGTAGGTAGAATACTTGTCTTGATGGATCTATGAATCAATAGATTGTATGATACAGTGTTTTCTATTGATAGTGTTGTCTATTTGAGTCAAATTTGTGTTTATTCTTGCTTCATGGTGAATGGATCTGTTCTTCTTGTGCTTCTTCTGTGATTCTATTCTCTATTAAATAGAAATGCTTCTCTCTAAATTGCTAGGAGGGCTACCTAGTTTATGAATGCAATCAGAGATGCTGCTGCAGTAAAACTTGTCAGAATAGGGTTTTGCAAAATGGAGTGCAAGTGAAGTTGGAAATATTCAAAACAGAGAAAAAGGTAACTGACCATCTATTTTGAATCTGCTGGAGCATTATCATATGTTGGCATGTTGACTCACAGGGTTGGGCAGTAAGGGCAAGAGAAGCAATACTTCGTGGCTCCTTTGTATGCGAGTATATTGGGGAGGTCATAGATGAACAAGAAGCAAAAAAGAGATGCAATAGGTTTGGCTGTCCTCCACTTGACCTTTTCTGATCTAACTTTCTGTTCTGGATTGAGCTTTTTTTATTTTTGGTCCTTATATATTTTGGTGTTTCTTGTGTTTGGAAAAGCAGGTATGACAAAGAAAGTTGCAGGTATTTTTATGAGATCGATGCTCACATTAATGATGTGAGCAGATTGATAGATGGGCCAGTTCCATACGTGATTGATGCGACAAATTATGGAAACATTTCACGTTTTATTAATCACAGGTGAGGGAATTTTTTTTGGCTCTATCTGCTCTGGTGTATTTCTGGTATAACTTTGTCTGTGTTCCACATTATCTGTGTGCATTTATAATTTGAAGAGAATATTTTTCCGATGGAAATTTTTTGATAAGGATTCAGAATCCTATTTCATGATGTACCTTAGTGTCACTATGACAAAGCTAAAAAGTAATACGTTTTGGTTGCTGTCCTTGTAGTTTTCATGTTAAGGAATAACGATGCTTCTCTTGTTCCATCTTTGCCTGGTTATGTAGATAATGGGCAAATGAGGATGTTTCATTGGTTAAAACTAATAATCAGATGAACATGTTAAATATTTGTCTTTTAAGAAGAAATACGATGGTTTAACAGGGTTGACGAATTACTTGATAAATGATCATAAAGCTTCTGTTGGTTTCTTTATTTTTCAGACGGACATCAGAATCAACTCTTTTTAACCTTCATTTATGCCTGTAAGGATTAAAACATTTATGTAAATAGAAAACTTGTGGAATATTTAGTTCAAGCTGTTAAAATGCAACCGTCAATCAGCACCAGAGGGAGTATTGTAGAGTAAACCTCCCCACAAAGTACCCAAAAAAAAAAAAAAGGAAATTGTTTGTGTTTATGTCTCCTTATTTTAAAACTAAGAGAAGGAATGAAATCTTGTCATTAACTTACAGAGCTCTAGAACGAATGGTCATAGATTATGCTTTTTTATGCAAATCTCCTTTTAATTTGCGATGTAATCTTTATTTGTGTTTTTCAATACCTCTTACTGTATTCTTTTGATGTTAATTTAATTCTCCTCTTCTTTTTTCTTTTCTTTTTCTTTTTTCCACATAGTTGCTCGCCAAATCTCGTGAATCACCAAGTTCTTGTTGAAAGCATGGATAGTCATCTTGCACGCATTGGTCTCTACACCATTCGAGATGTAAGCACTATCCTTCTTTTCCTTGAGCATTAGTGACATGTTTTGTGGGGAGGATAAGTAGCACTAGATGATATCAAGGAACATAAAAAGTAATATCTTTTCTATTATATTTAGTCTGTCCTACATCGAGCACCAAGCGTGCACTAATGGCTTAATGAATGCTTTAGTTTGTCTTTATTGATACGAGTCGTGTTTCCTCTATGGTTTTCGCCTAATTGTAACCATTACAAGCAGATAGCTGTAGGCGAAGAGTTGACTTATGATTTCCGCTATAAGCTATTGCCTGGAGAAGGATGTCCATGCCTATGTGGATCTTCCAATTGCCGAGGGAGGCTTTATTAAATTATTCGTGGATGATTGTGAGAGCTTTGTGGCACTCAGAGGCTTGCTGTCTTCCTGTGGACAGTGAAGGACAAGATTTTCAGATCTGCTGGACGTTCCTTGCAGTACCCAAGAGGTAACTGCTTGGTTCTTCAATTGCCATAAATTTTTGAGTAGTGTTCTTATGCAGCTAGAGATACCAGTACAGCTATGTGCCATGATAGTTTTATCATTTCATCTGGATCACCGTCATAGAATACTTTATTGACTTTTTTCTTTGAATCATTGTAGTACAAACTAATTTGTGCGACATAAATGCAGAATTTTTTCCTCAATTTCTTCTTGTAGTACATAGACAGTCTTGTTTGAGAGATCTCGTCTTTTCACTTGTTATGTTTCATTGGATATTAAGAGCACACCTATTTCAGGCCGAATCCTAATGCCTATAAGATATACTGCAACTTGGCTGCAGCTATATCAGGTTCAGTTAGAGTTGATGAAATGGCTTGGGTATACTGCAACTTGGCTGCTGCTATATCAGGTTCAGTTAAGAGTTGACGAAATGGCTTGTTCGACCCAAGCCCGGTCCAGAGCCTGCTCAACTCAATTTCTAGTTGTTTTCCATTTTTCCTCTAAACTGTATTAAGAAGTACGTCAGAGGGGTCCCAGACTGGACAAGCTCATCTGAGCCTTGCAATTTTCTTTCGACCATCTATTTTGACACCTCGACTCGGAATCCTTTAACATGCTCTTGTATTCAAGATCACCTTTGGATTTTGGTGGAGTGAGTAGTATGTGTGTGTGATGTGGTCCTTTTCATGGCCAGGGTTGGACGAGCCTCTTGAAGCCCAAACATGAGGGCCCGGAAACAAGTCTGGATGGTGGAAAACCTTTAGTGTGTACCCACCATAACCAAACATTATTTCTTAAAACTCTCATTCTCCATTTCTACTTTCCGTCTTATAGCAAGACATAATATTCTTCAATATTAGGAAATTTCTTCTTCAGATCCATGAGGAATACAATATTTTTGAATATAGTTCTTTTTGTACCAGGCAAAACTGCATTCCGTTCAAATTTCAAATATGAAAACAAGAACCGACATATAATAGCAAACTTGACCGTTTTAGGTGAGAGTTCACACCTGTTGTCCAGCTTTTGTCGTCCAATTTATTGTCTACCCAATTAATTATTAACATGTCATTTTAAATTAATATGTCGTCAGTTTCGTGAGTTAGTTGTGAAGTTAATAAGGAAGGGTAAATTGGAGGTGATATGTTAATTAAAAATGTGTCAATAATTAATTGGGTAGGCAGTAAAAATTGGTTAGTAGATCTCAACTCTATCAGAGCTTTGAAAAGTTAAAGCCTCTCGAGTGGTTTTAAAGCAAGTTATAATCTTGCGGTGAAAATAAGGGTATATTTCATGTAAAAAAAAAAATTGGCAGAGATTTTGTGAAGTAATTTATTTGGAGAATGTGTCCACTTGAAAAATTATTTTATTAATAAATGTGGTGGAAAATAAGTTTGAAAAAATCATAAAACAAGGGTTTAAATCTCGCGGCTTGGATGACTCCTTTAACGGGGTTATCATGTCTCCCTTGTACGCACAATCATTGTCAATGCAAATGGCATAATTTACTGTGTATAGATGACCAATTCTGCTAACATGAGATGTTTAAAGCTTACATTTCAGATCTATATACTTGAAAAGTAGATGTCAGATATAGGTTGTACTAGAGATTTTAGATCTTTGTTCATTGTCGCACTTATGTATGCATTTTTTTTTTTTTTTTT
>CAIGRK010184448.1:0-15064 GCA_903798315.1 Fraxinus greggii | reverse complement strand
GTATAAACCTGATTTTTAGAAACAACAAACTAAACACCTGGTTTAGTGTAATTTCCACTTAAATATGGATATATGTCAATATGACCCGATAAAAATTCGATCCGATTCGTTATAAATAATCGAGTCAGTAAAATTTTAAAATAAAAAAATTTAGAATAAAAAAAATCATCAAATTCAAAACTTCAAAAAATAAGAAAGTCAATTCACATACACAATGTTCTAAAAATTATAATGCGTTGTGAGGCAAGAAGGTTTCAGGCTAGGCGAGTCTAAACGAAACCTAGACGTAAAAAAACATTAAAATGTATTTTCTTATTTTAATATTATTTTTATTTTTTAATCAATCTAAAAATTATTTAATAATACATATAAATTATAGTACCAAATGCAATTTTAAGATATTAACAAAATAAATATATTCGATAAACAAGATATAGTATAATATCGTTAATTGAAATATTTGGAGAGTTTTAAATTTTTATTAATTAATAAAAGATATGAAAATCGATTAATTTAATAAAGTATAAATAACTATTTATACGTCCTTGTTTGAGGCCCATATTTTGAAAAAGAAAATTCATTATTGAATAATGTTTTAACCTTATTTCAACCATATATTCTTTAATAAAATAATATTACACGCAAATTCAAAATTTTTCTTTATTTCTTAACCATACATTTCTCATCAATACACTATTCAAAAATGCATTTTTTTTCAACAAAAATGGGACTCAAACAAACCTATAATAGTATAATACACTACAATCAAACTAATTTTACAATACACTATAGCCAAATCAAATGTAAAATATATTACAGCCAAACCAAATAAATTCTTATCCCACATCGAAAGTTTATAACAAAATATTTGGGAATGTCTTTTATAAATAAGTGAGTCAATAAATGATTAAGCAACTTTTGGGATTTTCTAACCACATATTCTCACAAAATTCAGTATTCTAAACTTCATTTTCTCGAAAAAAAAAAAAACGCATTATAATAGTGGTCAAATAGGGGCTTAATACAAATACCACAATTTTAAATAATCGTGTTTGTTACTTTTAAAAATTTAGTGAGTACTTTTATTTTAATCCTTAATTTTTATCAATTACACGATAAAAAGTAATAATAATAATAATAATAATAATAATAATAACAACACTTAAATTAAGAATTAAAATTTATTGTATAAAAAAAAGGACCATAAAGGGAAATTTTTTTTGTTCAATACCAAAATGATGCAAATGAATAGTGTTGCACCATATTCGTTTACACTAGAATGGTGCATAGCATGATGGGTGGGTGGAGAGGGTTTGCACCATAAACAAAATAGTGTTTTGGGGATGGCATTGGAGATGCCCTAAATGCAAAAATACAGTCTCCGTCGTAAGCCTTTTGTTCGGAATCACAGAGTACTCGAAGTTTCACAAGTAGGCGTTGCCTTCATAGGAGAAGATAAAGTCCAAAGCAAAATTTGTTGTAACATTCAACTCCTAGACTTTCCATCCAGATATAACGTCGACGGATAAGGTGATGACAGAGGCATGCCGCACCCAATGGTGGCTGTGTAACATGACACCTAAGCCTTCGCCCTTTCGGAGATGGTGGGAGGTGGAGATGGTGGATGTTGGGAGGATTAGAGAGTATTTGAATTAATATTATGGTTTGTTAATTATTTTATATAACATAAAGATGTGTTTTTCGTTAATTACTTTTTGAAATATTTCGAGATTTTTTGGGAAAAAGAGTATGCGGGGTAATTTTCCCATGCCTAGTTATAAAAATTATTCATTTTTAAAGAGATGTATGTAGTATTGCCCCTCTTATAAGCATATACATCTTCGAAATAATGTTTGAGTCACATTATTTTGGAAGAATGTATTCTGGAATAGTAGATTGACGAAGAATGTGTGGTTGAAAAAGAAGGAAAAGTTATTGATGTGATGGAAAATATTATTTTATCGAAAGATGTGGGTTGAAAATGAATAAAAGAATGAAAATGAAAATTTTAATTTGTACCAAATAGAGGCAAAATAAAATTACTTTTTTAGGTCTCTCAAGAAAATTGAACACGCTCGACTGTTTTTGAAATTAATAGTAGTGAGCGATTACAATAGTTATTCTAAGTAACATGTTATGTGACATAATTTTAATAATTTAAAAAATGAATAATTTTTAATAATATTATGTCACATGTCACGTCATGTATGATGATTGTTGCAGTCTCTGATTATGAAATACACGTTCGGTTGAAATGTACAAACCAATCAGATTAAATGAGTGTTTGATAGTAAAATTAGATTTTTAGTAGATTGTTATAGAAATTTTTGAAATGTGTGGTTAAAAAGTTGAAGGACGATGAAAGATGTGATTAATATTGATTGTTTGATTTTGATTTAAATTAAAATTTGATTTTAATTCGAAACAAACATGGTCTAATGTTGCGGAAACAACTCGATCAATCAAATTCACGTTTGCACAAAGCAAAGTCGCGTTTTCTTTGGCAGAACACCGCGACTCTATCAATTTCCAGAGTATAAGGCCCCTTCGCCTCGACTGATTTTGCCCCTTTCGTTTCTTCAAACCCTATCGAATTAGGGTATCCTAGATCTCGAATTTTTTTCCCCTTTAATTTTCACTTTCTCCCCGAATTTCCCAATTTTTTGATCAGGGTTAAGGAATTTCAGTTTCAGTTCACAATGATGCAACAACCAGGAGGAGCTGTCCCACCACCAATGGCTATGGATCAGCAACAGCAGCACCAGCAGCACCAGTACCCGCCTCAGCAATGGATGATGATGCCGCCGCAAGCTCCGCAACCCTGGGCCCAACAACCACCATTCCAACAGCAACAGCAGTACGGTGCCGCGCCAGCAAACGTTTCTGCTCTTGCAGTGGCCTCTGGTGGATCCGACGAGCTTCGGTCGCTGTGGATCGGGGACCTTCAATACTGGATGGACGAGAATTATCTCACCACTTGCTTCTACCATACTGGCGAGGTATATATTTTTTGATAAAATTTTGCTTTTTATTTTTTATTTTCTTTTCTCAAGGTTGGAATTTTTTTGATCAATTTATGCACTTTGTCGGGAATCTTTTTCTCACTCTTAGTTGTATGAATGGAAAGAAAATATTTTGCTTATTGAATAACGTGAGCAGATAATGAATCTTATTTGCAAAGTTTTGGTAACTCAAGAAACATAATTTGCTTCTTTGTCTATGGAAAACTGTTCTGTTTGGTACACCATGTACAGGTTATAAGCAGGGTGACTTGGCATTCTTCTTAGCATTATGAATTTTATTATTCAATCCCTTGTTTAAACAATTTAGTTGTTTATCTATTGTGGTTTACCTGTTGTTCTGTGATCACCAACTGCCGCCTTCTATGTTCAGCTCGTATCTGCAAAGGTAATCCGTAACAAGCAAACTGGTCAGTCTGAGCATTATGGGTTTCTGGAGTTTAGAACTCATGCTGCTGCTGAAAATATTTTACAAACTTACAATGGCGCGCTGATGCCAAATGCTGAGCAAACTTTCCGCCTGAATTGGGCTTCTCCTGGAGCTGGTCAAAAGCGCACAGATGACACTCCTGACTACACTATATTTGTTGGCGATTTGGCTCCTGATGTTACCGATTATCTCCTACAAGAGACATTTTCTAACGTGTACTCATCAGTCAAGGGTGCAAAAGTTGTTACTGATAGGAACACTGGACGTTCCAAAGGTTATGGATTCGTTAAATTTGGGGATGAGGGTGAACAACAGCGGGCCATGACCGAAATGAATGGTATTCCCTGTTCTANCCTGATGTTACCGATTATCTCCTACAAGAGACATTTTCTAACGTGTACTCATCAGTCAAGGGTGCAAAAGTTGTTACTGATAGGAACACTGGACGTTCCAAAGGTTATGGATTCGTTAAATTTGGGGATGAGGGTGAACAACAGCGGGCCATGACCGAAATGAATGGTATTCCCTGTTCTACTAGGCCCATGAGAATTGGCCCTGCTGCTAACAGAACACCAATGACTACTACTGCTACTCAGAAAGGTATGTTTTTAAGTAGTTCCTCCCACATTCATATGGCAATGATTTATGTTGATCTACCTCTTCAATTTGCTTGTTTTATTTTTTCAAGCTGTTTGGTACATGCTGTAGAAAATTCGAAAACACGAGTTGGTGAAGTTGTTACCCCATCCTTGATGTGCTTCTGGAGTTTATTTATGGCGTTTTTAAATTTTATCGATCTTATAGATATGGTCTTGAAGATAAACCGGAGTTTACCAAGTCATTTCCTTCCTGTACTTTTTCTAAACTTGGGCACTGTAGTTCTGTTGAGACTTGAAAAAAACTTATAAAACTCATGTTGTCTCACAGCAGGAAACAAAGAGGCTCTCATTTACGGGGGCCTGGATGATTTCAGCTGAAATGGTTCCCCTTTAATGCGTGGCCTCCTTTTAGGTCAGTTAACTTGTTTTGGCGATAAGATTCCTTTTGATCTTTTCTTTGTAGCGTTTCTTATGCTGCGATTCACTTAATTCCAGTTTCGTATTCTTTAAGTTACAAGTCAATTAAATTAAAATTCATTTTCTTTGGAGATTTCATTCCATTGCCTCTACTTTTCTTGTTGATGTTAGTCCACTTCTGCGGGCATTCTGTTACATCAATTTCCTCGTGCAATTTTTATTCATTTCCCAAATACCTTCTAGGAGACCTCTTCAAAATTTAATTTTCAGAATAGATATAGATGATTGTATTGAAGAAGTCAATAGACGAAGTTTTGAGATGTGGCTTTGGTTTTGCATTTCCCCGAAGTCAAGCAACTTTGTTTCCTTTCCTTATTTTTAATAGCCTGTAAGAGATTTTTAAAGAAATGTTTTCTTTAATGAATTTACAAGTATTTCTTTTAGTATATTCATTACATGAGAAGCTTTCTTTTCAATTATATAATTATAGTGATCTAGGGCTTAAGTGGAAGTATTATTCAGCTGTTGACATTATGAACTTTGACAGCTCTCTAACACCTTTTGGGAACTTATGGAATATTCCAATTCTTGTTATAATGATTTCCAAATATTAGAAGTGGCCTTTTAGGTTCTTTATAATTCCATTGGTCACCTGTAATGTAAGCAATACGTGGTTAGTAAAGTCCTTATTTTGAAACTATTCACTTTTAATAGTTATTCTGTGTCAATAATCAACCTCTAGGAAAAATTGTGCTGCATAAGTTGGGCATACCTTGCTTCTCTCCCAAATTTCATTCTCTACCTGTTGGTCGTTTAGGTGCTGCACGTTCTGAAGTTGTTGCAGGTTCTCTTTGCTCTCTATGAATGTAAAATCGAATGCAAACCTTTCTGTTGGCTTTTCCAATTCATTCATAAATCCTTTGTAAGTTAATCTATCCTTGTCTGAGTGCAGTTTCCTGATGAAAGGGCGGTAACCTTATCTAATCCCTTTGGCTAATGAAACCCAGCAATGCAAGCAAGTTGGGAAAGGAGGAAATCATTCCACCATCCACTTGGATTGCTGAAATTGCTTAATTGGAGCCAACTACATGCAAATGAACTAATTCTTTGGCAACTTCAATGATTTTTTGTCCATCATATCACTAGTAAGATTAAGGTCTTCACAAAAGGCTTTATAAAGCCTGTGCTTAATGGTGTTTGCTCATCCTTAATATCTAATACAGAATTCCGTCTTTAGCCTAACTCTTCAACCATGGTATGAAAGCAAGCAATAAGTTGGCCTAGTCTCTCAACCAACTTTTCCTTTCTTCAGTGATGAGTTAAAGCTTTTCGTGAAAATCTGCTAATTGCTTTCATCCTTTAGTATTTTACTGCTTTTTCTCCTTCTAAAGCAGTATTTCTAACAGTTAGAGATCTCTCCACTACTATCATAGTTATCAAGTCATTTGTGCAATTGGCTTGTTGGTTGGCTTAATTACAGTAGAAGGGATAGTAGCCAAAAGTTGTCTTAATAATTTTTCTCTTCCTTTACCCTTTAATCCATCTATCCTCTACCCGGATCTGGATGATCCCACATTGAAAGGCCTTCGCAAGGACTTAGTCTCAACAGCATCTATTGGAATGGAAAAAGCCCATAATTATGTGTTATACTTGAAGAAAACCAACTTGATAGCCACGTGAGGATTGGGAGAAGTCAATACTACAACTTGTGAGAAGCACATGAATGAACCATCAGTCTTCCCAATAACCAAGAGCTCTCCGACTACAGTGGAAGCCGTCAACTACTTAAAAAAATATTGTTGATAGCCACACAAATCATCGCTGCTGTTGTTCTTACAGCAGCCTCGTTCAATCACGCCTACAGCTGAATTGAGCGAGCGAATCAGCTTTGTGATTGACTTTTTATTTATTCAAGGTCAAGAGAAAGAAACTTATTTGCTTCTGGCTCTTGACCATAAGAAATTATGTTGACTCCATTCGTAACGAACATCTCATTTTGGGTCGGCAAATCACCAAGTTAACTTCTCACCTATTTTCATTGATCGCTTTTGATCACGAAGCGGATTCGTGCAGCCATTTGCCTGTTGATTTGATTCTAAGAGGTCGTGGTAACGTGAAGTAAAGTGCTGATTCACACGACATTTTAAAAACTTGAGAAATTTTTTTTTTGAAGTACGAGAACATCTAACAGTATGCCGATCTATGTCTAAGGACATACTTGTGACTACTCGACACTGGAAGCTTTGACGAGACTCTTTTTTGAAGGTAGTGAAGTTTGTGCAGGTGGCCCGTAATGAAGGATGGCACTCCAGATTTTGCAAAGAAAATACTTATGTTTCTAATATAAATAATTCATGTATTAAGAAAATTCAACATCACTTCTTCAGGAGAAAGTGTGAACGTTATGTTGAACATTTTGGAGTACAATCTTCTACTTTTTCTCAGACAGGAAGAATTAATTTTGCATATACGTATCCCATAAGAGAGGTCTGGTTCCATAAATTCAATGGAATTGATAAATATATGGATCTCTTTATATATTATAAATGTAGATTAACATTTGCCACTTAGTCATTTGAGGCTGGTGCAGTAATATTTGCTGTTGTTGAGAGCCCGATGCAAGTCTCTTATTCATTGGATATCATGAATTTTATGATCCTCTACACCTATTTTGACCATGGTGGGAGCATAATTTCATGCAATGGTGTCATCTCTGTATGTTGCATCCAGTAATCTAAGGTAGAAAAGAATCTGTTGCTATAGGCGTAAATTTTTGGAGAACCTCACTAGAGGCCTTGTACTTGTACACAGTCACAAAAAAACAAACTTAAGGTGCATGGTTTGCAAACTTGCAATATTACAGAATGTGCCATGGTTATTGAAATCTCAGATGTGCAATACTATTCAACTTTGCAATGGTGTCCCTGCATGTTAACTTTTGCTATTAAATTCTTTGACATTCTTGCTCTGTTGTGATTGTAAACACCCTGTCCCCCCCGCAAGAGGGAGGTAAAGCGGTCACATTTCTTTCTTGGTTGAGAGAAATTTTATTAAAATGTATGTTTTTATCACACATGTAACAAGAGGTTTTTGGACCATTTCCTTTTCTGAGGTAGGCGACACTACTTTATGCTTGGTGAACAAAGTTCCTTTTTTTTTTGGGGGTGGGGGGGATGTGGGCACTGATTTACTCCTGTGAAATGCGATGCCCCCTGGCTAAGGTGACTAGATACATGTATTTTTTTTTTTCAACGATTGGTGCTTTCACATTACTATTAGGGTTCTATCCTGGTGTGGGTTTCCGTAATGATTCCTTAAAGATCTCGTGCCAACCTTCTTCACATTCATATATCATTTGCAGTTTCTTTCCAGAATATTCAAGGAAATCAGGGCGACAGCGATCCAAATAACACCACAGTGCGTAGTTTTTTTGATGTTTGTATTATATATTTTCTCACCTTTATAGTAGTGACCCTTCAATTCGTGTCACTCGTGCAGATATTTGTTGGTGGTCTAGACCCCAATGTTACAGATGACCATTTGAAGCAAGTCTTTTCTCCATATGGTGAACTAGTTCATGTAAAAATACCAATAGGAAAGCGTTGCGGGTTTGTCCAGTTTGCTAATCGGTAAGCATGCGCATGCCTGTGGTGTAATATAGTCTTGCAAGTTTTGTGGTTTGATTATATATTATTCTTTGCCATGTTGTGCTCCAGGCCATCTGCTGAACAAGCTCTATCAAGCTTGAATGGTACCCAATTAGGTGGGCAAAGTATTCGCCTTTCATGGGGACGTAGTCCTTCGAACAGACAGGTTTGGGTCATAACTATACTTCGTAGTTCTAGCTTACCATTTGTGCAACTTGTACTCTGATTTCAATTTTGTCTCAGTCGGATCAGACCCAGTTGGGTGGTGGTTCATATTATGGTTACACACAAGGGGGGTACGAAGCATATGGTGGCTATGCTCCACCTCAAGATCCAAACATGTACTATGGAGGCGCAGGATATGCAAATTATCAACAGCCACATTAGGTATTATTCCATCACAATTTTACTTTTTTCTCTATGCAATGTTTACATTCACTTGATTTGTATGTGACAAATCGAAAGATTAAAATATCAACATGATGTCTAAAATCGTGGTTAATCCAAATGAATGTGATTACTCCCAACGGTTCCTGTAGTTTCTGTGGGCAGGATTGAGATCCTCATTTGCTTAGTGGTAGCTTGATCTTCTGAGAAACTATAAATTCTTTTCTTAAACAAAGGGTGGATATGATTTTATTTTATTTTATTTTTGCTGGTACGCTGCGACCGTATATCCCTAGCATATTTGACACTGATAGCTTGTTTCTGCATTGAATTCCTGGCTCACTAGTAGTGAATGGCTCGCTTTTGCGTCGTTTCTTCTCTCTTTTACTGTCATTGTGCTGGAGGATTCTGATTACAGGCTGTAATTTTTTTTTCCAGTGATCTGCTCTGCAGGGGAATTCTTGGAGCTGTGCGAATTACCTTGGATGCGTCCCTGTTTAGCTTCATCGATTTATAGAGCTAGCTTAACTGGTTGATAACGTTACTGAGTTTGGTTTGTGTACTAGACGATACGTGTTCTGCCATATTACTGTGGATTCTGTTTACATTTTCCAATTTTAGCTTTCGGAGGTTTTTAAGTGTTGAATTTTGATTGCATATTATTATGAATGATTAAATGTTTGCTTTTTTGGTGTGTGTGAGTTTTTGAGATTTGAAGTTCATGGCTTGAATTTTTGATTCGAATGCCCAGAAGTGAAAGAAAATGAAAATTGAAAGATAATGTGGTTCTCCCTTGTGGCACTTCAAGGGTGACCCTTATATATGGGAATGTTCGGTGGCTTCTCACTATGGTTATATGTTCGTTTGGCAAGACTTTTGAAAAGTTAAATGTTGTTTTTTAGTGCGTGTTGTTCGGTATAGATTAAAATCGAATTAAAATTGAAAAACTAGCCGTAATTGTTAACTTTTATTGGACGAGTGAGATTCAATAACGTCTATATTTCTAATTAAATCGGATTAAATTTCCTCTCAAACAAGCTGTCAATTTGTTTAGATAAGTTTTGAAAGTGTTTTAATCTAATCTTAGAAGAGCTTTTAGAATAAGCGGATCTAGAATTTACTCAGTTTCGATTGCGAGGACAAGTGGTTATGAATAACAAGGCGGGTTTTAACGTAATGATTTGTAAGGTTTTGGCTAGTTCACTCAATTAAACTCGGTTTCCATCTTGTTTTCATAGTTTTTCGAAGTGATTGTAGATAGTGATTAGAACATTTTTAAGCAGCTCTTTAAAAATGAAATGATCTCTATTTTAAAAATCCACCACCCTTGAAATTATGTTTAAAGAAATTATTCAAATTAATATTTTAAAGAGGAGTATATTTTTATAATGTCACTTGTACACTCCTTTATTTTTTTTTACATCATGCTCGAAATTATCATTGCTGTTAACAAATGATTCGTTAATTTTTTTTTCAATTATCCAATGATGTATTACCACATGGTAGAGTGTAAAACTTGATGTA
Source organism: Fraxinus greggii (assembly GCA_903798315.1). Classification (NCBI taxonomy): domain Eukaryota; kingdom Viridiplantae; phylum Streptophyta; class Magnoliopsida; order Lamiales; family Oleaceae; genus Fraxinus; species Fraxinus greggii. Next base: position 5,040 of record CAIGRK010184448.1, on the reverse strand, counting down.
CATCAATTAAGATTGTATGATTAAATGATTTTACAATATTTCAATTGTCAACGCTTCGTATATTGATCCAACTAAATAGTATATACAAAGAAAATAAAGGGAAATAATATAATAATTTTGGAGGAAAATTGATCAAAATAAAGTACTGGAAAAAATAATAGATATATATTTTGTAAATAGTATTTAAAAAATTTACTCTTCAAATTTATAGTTCTTTAAATAGTAAAATATACTTTTTAAAATGGAGAATCCACTTTTTACACCAAATATATTTTATTAAATAAAGGTATTCGTGCTTGGGTAGCAGCTCAAAATCAGCCTCATGTGGATGATCTTGTTCGTCTCAAAATATAAAAAATATATAGATTTTGTGAACAGTTAATAATTTTTGTGAATATTAATAATTTTTAGAAATAAGCATAAAAATAAAATTAAGTTATTCTAACATTCCTTTGGTTTATCTTCCACGATACTAACGTAAGGGAATCTTGAAATATGATTCGCCGAATTACTGTTGAAGGAAACCATCCCCAGATGAAGACAATTTTACTAGATAAATCCTAGACCACTCGCTGCCTAATCTACTGAGAAGACTATTTTTTTCCAAGATTTTTTTTCCCAATTCCCAGGGAACAAAAATCTGATGAAAAACATGGAACCAAAGTCGACGATTGTTGTGTTAACGGTGCTTTTAGTAGTAGGCACGGGAGCAGAATATGTTAGACCTCCGCCTCGTAAAACGCTGCACTTCCCATGGAGCACTAAGGCTTCTTCTCATCCTCAACAGGTGAATCCTGTTCTTGTTTCTCTTTTATTTATGAGCGGGCTTTCTTGAAATTTGAATTATTATTCCTTTTTTGGGCTTTGAATTGATTATCTGATTAGTCAAAGATTTCTTCATACTGTTTAGGTACATCATCAATCACCCGATTAAACCGTTTGTCAATAAATTAATGCTTGATTTCTTCGAGGAGTTGCTCATGATCGAATCATAGCGTTGAATACTTTTCATGGAGTCAAATTCTTCAAAAACTGGCGAACTTTCTAAGAGATTGTTGACATAAATGTTCTATAATTTCAGAATGGTTTCTGTTGTCAAGATTGCGTAACTGGGTTTTTCTCTTGAACTGGGAATTGATTTCGTGCAAATGGCCATTGCAGGTTCACATCTCGTTGGCTGGAGATAAACATATGCGGATCACGTGGATCACTAGTGATAAATCTTCTCCTTCAATTGTTGAATATGGAACTTCACGGAAAAGCTACAACATTATAGCTGAAGGAGAGAGTACTAGTTATAGTTATTTTCTGTATAGGTCGGGAAAGATACACCATACTGTCATTGGGCCACTTGAAGATGATACCGTGTATTTCTATCGATGTGGGGGAAATGTTCAGGAGTTCCAGTTCAAAACCCCGCCATCTCAGTTTCCGGTGACTTTTGCAGTGGCTGGCGACTTGGGTCAGACTGGATGGACTAAATCGACTCTAGACCATATAGATCAGTGCAAATATGATGTTCACGTGCTTCCTGGAGACCTCTCGTATGCTGATTACATGCAGCATAGGTGGGACACGTTTGGGGAGCTAGTGCAGCCACTTGCAAGTTCAAGACCCTGGATGGTGACGCAAGGGAACCACGAGGAGGAGGAGATACCAATCTTAAAGAAGGGGTTCGTATCCTATAATTCGAGATGGAAGATGCCATTTGACGAGAGTGGGTCCAGTTCGAATCTGTATTATTCATTCGAAGTTGCTGGAGTTCATGTTATCATGCTTGGTTCGTATACAGATTACGACGAGTACTCTGATCAATATAGTTGGCTGAAGGTCAGTTGACACGATATTTTCTTCACTGAATTTGTTTGTACTATTGTATATTTTTGCTTTATTTGATCAATTCATTATGTGTGCTTTAGAGAAACAAGTATGACATCTAGGTTTCTTCACCAGGAGTTGGGAAAATAATGCTGTAGGTATACTTAGGTGATCGAATAATAGTGGATGACTGTGTCATGGGTTGACTTTTTAACTCTCCCAATGGAATTTATTTTTCACTCGTGCAGTGCCTTCTGCTGCTTCTATCCTAAGACCAGTCTCTCTCTATCTCAGACTTACTGATTACCTATTATTGCTATTTGAGCCCCAAAAGCTTAGTAACTGAACACTTGAAATTTTCACCGTGCTCCACTTGGTGCCAAAACACTTGCCTATCCATGATGCTCATTCTCGTCAAAGTTCCAACTTCCATGATGTGCACTCATTTCATTCATCTCTTATGGCAAATAAATATCCCAGAACCATAACCTCTTTCCTATCGTCAAATAGACCGGTATATTAACCAGACATTGAATAAATAGTTTATAGAAACGGATCGTGAAAAGGGAGTAACATTTTGCTATTATTGAAGCATGATTTTTAAGTTGATCTCTCGTGCTGATATAACCGATTGTTTATGTAACTTCAAATTGTAGGCAGATCTTTCAAAGGTGGATCGTGAGAGGACACCCTGGCTCCTAGCAGTATTCCACGTGCCATGGTATAATAGCAATCATGCTCATCAAGGTGAAGGTCATCACATGATGGCATCCATGGAACCGTTGCTTTATGCGGCTGGTGTGGATGTTGTGTTTGCTGGCCATGTACATGCTTATGAGCGCTCGGTAAGCCGTACTGTTGGTAGCTTCTATTAGCATTTCGTATCTATAGGTACTTGACCAATTAACTTAATTGTGCACAATTAACTTAATTGTGCAACAGAGACGTGTTTACAATGGTAAATCAGATGCTTGCGGACCCATCCACATAACAATTGGTGACGGTGGAAACCGAGAAGGTTTAGCACGCAAGTAAGTCTTCTCGTAGTAAGATCTGTGCATTACAAAGCCGAGCAAAAAAAACTATAAACAGTTGTATTCTTCATTATGCATTTCTTTAACTATAAAATTATTATCAGGTACTTGAAACCCCAACCTGAATGGTCGGTCTTCCGTGAAGCAAGCTTTGGTCATGGCGAGTTCAGGATAATGAACTCTACTCACGCATTTTGGAGCTGGCATAGGAATGATGATGATGAATCGGTGAGGTCTGACCAGGTCTGGATGACCTCTTTGGTTGGTTCAGGGTGTCTTGCTGAAAGAAGTCGTGAACGAAGAAACATACTCATGGTACCTTAAAATTGGTGGGCTCGGGTACGTCTTTTTTGTGTTATCAGGTGCGGTCCTTAGGTATATATAAATCCTTGTCCTTAGTTGGGACAACCTAGTTTCTTTTATGGATCATTAGCTCCAAACTGTTTCACAGACACGTCTACGATTGTAATATGGTAACCATATATGTTAATATCTTTATCCTTGTTCCATTCAACACAATCAAATTCCTCACCTACCTCGAGAATAGCACTGAGCCAGGAGGAAATCCTCCATCTAACACCATGTTCAATGACGGAACGAGCCTGCAAAATGCTTCGCCAACTAATGGACTATGAGGGGGCAGGCGAACGGGAACCGACCGAGAATGCCTGCCACTACGGCTTCAAATTCTTCACTCTCCTGATACTCAATTGCTCCCATCTAATGGCTTTCTAAGAAGCCTTTTTACAACAAACCCTTTTCTTATATCACCAATGGATACTTCAGAGGCAATAGAGCATCAAGATTCAATGTCTGTCATTTGGCTCGGTTCGTCGAACAATGATAGAAGGATCTAATATATTCATGCTTTTCAATAGTAAGTGATCCTTTGGCATGGCTTCTGCTTCTTGTAGAAGAGCTTTTGGAAAAAGCTATCTTAGGCTTTGTCTGGTGCTGATTTTGGCCAAATTGTAATCCAAATTCTGACCGTTAGTGGGGCTCGCATGTGAGATGGCTGGTCAAGGTTTGCGGCTGAAGTGTTATGCAACGGTAGGAAAATGAATTTTTTTGGCCATTTTAATTGCTACCAAACAGGGCCTTAATATGTGTTGAAATTAATTTTTAAAAGAGCTTCATATTTCGAAAGCGCTTTTAAAGGAAGCAATATTAAATCAGGTTTCACTAAAAGTTCTTCTAACTAAAAGGACTTTCATAAAATTAGTCAAACGGATTCTAAACTTGATAACAGCTGCTTTGGGACCTCGAGAAGCTGATATATTTTGTTATCAAATAGTTCGTATTCTGGCTTGGAGTTGATGACTTCACTGATCATAAAGTCTGAATTTTGTGACGAAATCGTACCATTCTTGCGAATTTTATGCATTCCTCAACATCAACAAAACCAAATCCCAATTCCCCATTTCCCAAAATTGAGGTTTCAGCACAATCATCCCTCTCTTTCAGTATGCATTTGCCCGCAAAAGATGGCTGCTTTCTTCGCAATTAGCCCGACCCATTTCATAACCCTCTTCAGGTAATCTAATAAGGAAACGAGCTAGAAAATAAACATCAGAAACTGAAATCACGTCGACATTTTTAAGCCACTGAGTTGCGATTCTATTTGAATTGGTCGGTTTTGCGGTCCAAATGCTGCAAAAGGATGTGACTGAGTGCAAATGAGTTATGCTTGTTACAAGTTTTCATGTGCACTTATTCAAGTCAAATAACATAGTCACCAAGTTATTTCTTCATATTTCTAAACATTTTTAAGTTATTATTTACTTTTAAGTAAAAAAAAAAAAGTTCCTCTAAAAGTAATTCTTACCTCACTTTTACACTAACTTTTTTCTAACTTCAAGTAAAAATTCTAATATTTGCCAAATTTATGCTATAAACAGAAATTCACAATTCCTTACAAAATTTCAGCCAGCTTTTCTCAAGTCAGAGTGAAAAAAAACAGGAGTGAAAAGAACCATGGAGGAGGAGGAAGTGTGGTGCCCACGCAGCCCCTTTCATAGCCATATCAATTAGACACCATTATCCTCAAGAGCTTCATCCAAAGTTCGAATCTTTAGCCCAGTGACAAGGGCAAATTGGACATTTCACGAATATCTCTGGCCCGATAACCTGGTAATGGAGTTGGTGACGCCACACGCCATCATATCTGTTGAAACTTTAGCTCTGAAAT